>RJWM01001025.1:0-173706 GCA_004363535.1 Dasyprocta punctata
TTCATCTGTTACAATCCCCAGCATTGAATGGCAGTGCCAGCATTCTGTCCAATATGTTTCAACCCTGCCAAGGCCTTCACTATATTTTTTACCTAGTTCTAACACTGGATCATTTTATTTGGTTGTGCAACCATTTTGCAACATTTCAACTAGTCAAATACATACTCACATAGCTATTTTCTCCATCATCTGAATCAAGGAGCTCTGCGTTCCCTGTGTATCAGTCGATTCTTGCCCCATTTCACAGGAACTTAGGGTCACATGGCCCCAAGTCATCATTATCATCATCCACTCATGCCACTCTTCCGTTATGAAAACTCCTATTTTACCATAATTGATCACCTTCGTCATCCATGCATGAGTAATCTAATGATTCACTTTTGACCTCCTCCAAAACTTGCAAATCTGGTTTTTTTTTTTATGTGCCATTGTACTGAATTGGGCTATTTCTACCAGAAAAAAAAAAAGAAGAAAATTATTTTTTGTTTAAAAAAAAAATCCTGCAGTGTTGGGAGTCTATTGGACCCTCTGTGATGCTCAGATAAATATATGCAAAAACCATTCCACAAAGCCAGGCATGGTGGCGTGTGCCTGTAATCCCAGGGCTCGGGAGGCTGAGGCAGGAGGATTGTTGTGAGTTCGAGACCAGCCTGGGCTACAAAGTGAGTTCAAGGCCAGCCTGAACTGCATAGTGAGGCCTTGTCTCAAAAAATAGGGCAGGGGATTTAGCTCAGTGGTGTAAGCACCTGCTCAGCAGGTGTGAAGTTGTGAGTTTGAAAAAAACTGTTCCACAGAGCATAAGGGTAGGTCTAAACCCTGTTTTGGCACTTCTGCACATGTGCATACTACTTGACATTCATCACACCATGTGTGATCACACATAGATTGCTTCCCCTATCCCTCAGGGAAAGGTACTGAGACTCATAGCTGTCTAGTGTAACGCTAAAGTACAAATTTACAGTGCAAAAGTAAGCGATGGGTCGGTTGGATCCAAGCTTAACCCTCAAAAGTTTAAGTGAGCGCTGGCCTTGGTGACTTGCTTCCAAGGAAGGAATGTGGTGGGAAGAACAGTTTGTGGTCTGAGGTAGCTCATAAAACATACTTTCCCTTCCTCTTTGATTACCTGTCTAGGAAGAGTCCAGTTGCCATGTGAAGTCACTCACGGGAGTCCAGCCTTCATGGGAGGCTTCATGTGAGTTTGGAATGGATCTCCCAGCTGCGGTCAAGCCTCCAGATGGGTTTGGGGCTGGCTCGACATCCTAGAAAGCCTAAGCCAGGCTACCCACGAGCTATTCCCAATTTCCTGGTCAACAGAAGCTATGAGATAATGCTGGTAGTTTTAAGCCACTAAGTTTTACAGTGATTTGTTGCACAGTTATAATATGGGAGGTCTGCCATCCTGTCTTGCTAAACCATAGATCCAAAGTTACTCCAACAGTAAGTCTCAGCCACAGCACCCAGAGACAAGCCACGTGGCCTGACCAACTCGGGGCTCAGGGGCATCACGAGAAATGCCCATTCTTCCCATCTTCCTGCCCTGAGTCTCAGCCTCCGGCTTCTCCCCATGTGGTCAGAGGCCAACTGTGCCAGTTTTAAGCACCCCATCTGCACATGCAGATACTTACTCTCAGTCTCCTGCAGAGTGGGGAGCCTTCCCTAAAAGCCCCAGGCTGCCTATGCTTTGCTGCCCAGAGCTAGGACACATGATCCTTTCTGAACTTCTGACCTTGGAGCCAGGATGAAGTCAGATTCCTTGGATGGAACATGGCAGCCTGCCAAACAAGGGGTGTGCTCTTGGGCTGGTAGGTGTCCCCTCTTCACCACCAGCTGTTGCTGCCCTCCCTGCCTAGGCAGGGAGACCTTGGCTCTCCCCTCCCTAAGGGTGGCTTTGCCACTTACTCCCCCTCCTCACTCTGACCTAAAGACAATGTGCAGAAAGGACAAGTTTCCAGGCTCCATAGCCCAATGAGAATACAACAAGCAGCACAAAGAAGTGCCCAGTTACTGCTCACTGAGCAAATGGAAATATGGGAGTTTAGATGAGGAAGCCTGGGTAGAGACACCAGGGAACACTCCCTTGAAAAATAATGGCAGCCCACCAGCCAGAACAAGTGGGGTTCATGTGCCACAGGAAGTGATCAATGTATGTTTCAGGCGCACGCCTTTGTTGGAGTGCAGATGCCATGGCAACTGATACAGCCTGAGGGACTCTCATTTTGCAACCCTCAAACAACACTATGCCATGCTATGCTGTTCTTCACATGAAGACATAATGTTTTCAGACTTTATAAGTAACTGCCTTGGCCCTGGAGCCCAAAACTGTGCAAACTAGTGTCAAGAACAAAATGCTTCTGTATCCCTTATCTCACTACCCTAGGCAGCTTCCCATCCATTCCTGGTACCTCAGGAGCCAGGGCCCCGTTCTGTGCAGCGTTGGAGATGAGCCCTGGACAGCAATGGGGATGCCCTTCGAATTGAGTGAGGAAGAATTGCTGCACCCTGGGGTAGCAGACCGGCCCATAGGGCTGTAGGGTAAGTGAGGGCAGGTCAACGAGAGATGCCGTAACACCTTCTTTGGCTGAAGTACAACCAGTGCTGGTTCTCACACCAGTTTAGCTCTGAAGTATCCCACAAAAGTCTCACGTGTTTGGATCATATAGGTATTCACCAATGAATCCATCCCTTGACGAGTTCACAGCTGAATATGCTGTTAGGTGGGGCCTGGTTGGAGACGGGTCACTAGGGTGTGTTCTCGTTCCTGGCTCCTACCTTCATTCAGTGCTTCCTGGCTGCTTTGATGTGACCAATTTTCCTCTGCCAGGTCCTTCCATCAGGCCATTTCTGCCTTGGAGTTAGCTAAACAGGGATTAAGTACCCTTAAATTGTGAGCCAAATAAACCTCACCTACTTTTAGATGGTGCCAGGTATTTTTTCCCTGCGATGGAAAACTAACACACTTATCCATCTTGCAGGGTCAGACAGCTGTCAAACAGCTGTCTTCCTGGGGATTTAGCTCTGAGGACGGGCCCAGTCCTGAACATGGATGTGGCCACAGGAAGCAGCTTGCTCTCCTGAGCTTGTTAGTATGGATGTGTGGCACATCAGAAGACTCTAATGAGTCTGGATCCCAGAGTAGCACCACCCTACGTGTTCCCAGTTGTGAACAACTGCCTAGCACCCAGGACAGGGAACAAATCTGTCCTATTCATCAGGACCCTCAAAGCTGAGTCTGGGCCCTTGCAAATTCCTCTCTGTTATGGTGTATCTGCCAGACTGCCAAGGAGTCAGAATTATTTTCTGGAAGTTAGCACCATGGAGTGCTCAGCACAAAACATCCCAGAAAGAGGTCAGACTGTGCAATCACTTCCTTTCTAGAACCTCAGCAAGGAGATGAGTATCCTGCGCCCAAACTGGGGGACTGAGGCCTAGTTGGGTCAAGGTAGCACAGCATCAAGCCACCTGGACCAAATGTGATTAACGCAGACCCTGCCCAAGCAGACACAAGGTTAAGGGGAGAGCGTCCTGGATCAGGTTCAAGCAGGTTCAGTTTCTCTTCTAAAAGTAAGGACTTTCCTACCTAACTGCAGAAAAATGGCTTCGTTCTGAGCACTCTTCATATCCCAAGGCCAAATAAAAGTGGCCTGATGAGAAAAATCTGAGCAGCCTTAACGGATGACAAGCAGCTGTCACTAGAAGGGTGGGCCCCTCTTCCTTCCCGCTTCAAAAATATGCCTCAGGCTGGTCGGGCTCCTTTCTGAAAATGGGTAAGGACTGGTTCCCGCAGCAAAAGTGAATCCTCCAGCAGGTCCTGGTGTTATCGTCGTCACCTCCCTGTGGCCCATGAGTGCCCGGGAGCTGTAACTTCAAGTCCAGGGGTCACTACACTGCCACCTACACCAGACGCCCGGTCATCTGGCAGCCAAACGCACGCTCTGGCTTAGCCCTGCCCACGCTTAGGATCTAGACCGGCCGACCCAAAATTGCCTGGGCGCAATGCCTAGGCCCGTAGGGCCCAACCCGGCGTCGCCGTTCCCTCAGACGCCTCTCCCGAGGCAGGCCCACTCCCCAAGACTCCAACACAACCACAAGAGTGGTGGGCACTTGTGGGCCCTCACTAGCTCACACATGAAACCTCCCGAGCGAATCTCGTCTGTTCCTCCCCAACATGGCAGAGGGCGTGGCTTCCTAATTCTGGAAAAGAGACGCATTCTGGGAGAAGAGATGCCTTGTGGGAGCGGCGCTGCATACTGGGATATGTAGTCCATGGTACGACTGCGGTCCAGGCGCCTTTTGGGGTCCCTGCAACTGCAAAGGCTGACTTCAAGTGGGTAGATTTGAACAGTCTCGAGGACAAAAATACCCTAGGACATTAGCAGTCCCTGAGAGTCCCACAAGGAAATGCAGTACCCGGCATTGGGGGAGAACGTGACGGTGCAGCCTCGCGAGAGGCGAGCACGGAAGTCCCGCCCCCGGCCCGGAAGGCGGTCTCGCACGCCGACGTGCTATTGGATCGCTGTGTCGTGTGACAGGAGCGACGGGCCTGGTTGGCTGTAGTCCGGTCATCTGGGCGACGGAGTGGGAGGGTGCACGGCCGGGTCGGCACCTGCAGGTTGCTTAAGCTAGGCGCGGAGGTAGCGGCCGTGGCCTCGACCTCCCTCCCCGGCCGCGACCGAGTCCACGGGCTGCAGATGGGAGACCAGGGCACCGAAGATGCGGGCGGCCCGGGTCCAGGAGCCGGCACGGGAGCTCTTCCGGGACGCCGCCTTCCCCGCCGCGGAATCCTCGCTGTTTTTCAATCTGTCCACGCCGCTGGCCCAGTTTCGAGAGGACATCACGTGGAGGCGGCCCCAGGTGGGGGCGGGCGCGGGTCTCCGCCGAGCCGGGTGGCCAGCCGGGCACTCGGAACTCGCGGCCTGCAGCTAAGCTCTCAGCTGGGCTTCCGGGGACCCAGGCACCCCGCCCCTCCCGTGGCTCAGGTCGAGCTGCCAACTCTAAGGCTGCAGACCGAGGGCTCTGTTGCGAAGATAGCTCGTCTCTCAGATGTGTGCGGTTGAAGAATTTGTCCAGGAGTGTTTGTACTAAAAGTATTCTAAGACCAAAGTACGAACGTTAGTTAACGGGAAATTGTGTTATGCCGTGGAGGGAAATACTTGAAGACGTGATTCCTGAATTGATCCTGCCACATGAGTTTGGGCGCGTATAGGTTCCGCGTTTCGGGGCTAACGCTTCTTAGGGTCTTTGGTTTGGCTTTACATTTGTCCCAAAAGGACTGAACGTTTTAGGTGTGCACAGGAGATGACACAGAGCAGATATTGGGATCGTTACGGTTAACCGGACCATGTTGGAAAGTGGAGTGGCTGACCTTATACGTGGCCAGAGAGCTGATTAGGCTGAAGTACATGTTGGAAAATAGGTAGAAAAGTTGGGGTCACCAACAATTTGCAGGTCAGGTAACTAATTGGTCTCAGGTGTATTGAACTGAGGATTTGTTTGATGAGAGACTCAAGGCACTTAACAGATACAGACCAGCCCCACTTAACTGCGCACCGTGGAGAGTGTCTGCGCCTGGCTTCCGGTCTGCATGCCTCTTCTGGTCACAAATGGTTCTGGTGCATTGTTTTGTTCCTTATGTGTCATCCTCACTGCCAGTGGGGACCCCCACGCTCTTCTGGAAGGAGAGGCTAAGCCCACAAAGCCGAGTAGTGGTGGACGTTCAGTACTGGACCTTGTGGACTGATTTATTGTAAACACTTAAATGACAAAGAGATGCCCTGGCTTAGTGCTTTCTTGATATCTTTAGGTGTGGTTTATTTGCTGAATGAGACTGTCCAGGGAATCTCCCTACCCAGACCCTCCTTAATGGCCCCCGCACTTAAAACAGCCGGAAGTGCTTGGCTCTGGCAACTGGGCGGGGGAGGAGGGGTGTTGCCAAGCAGCGTGGTTTCCCTGGACAGCAGGGCCGGGCCTGGTAGGAGGCAAGGGCTGGAGCTTGAAAAGCGCTGTAGACCATGCCATTGGAATTTGGGCTTTATTTACTTAAAAATAGTTTTAGGTGCAGTAAGAGGGCAGTAGAGAATTTTTGCTAGAAAGCTGATTCTGTTGGAATTATGTTTTAAGACGCTGACTTGTTGGGGACCTGAGCAGAGAATGACAGCAGTGACATTAAACATTTGGAACTTTTTATTATTATTCAGCGAATATTCTTTAATATTGTAACTGGTGAGTGCATCACCTCCTCACAATAACAACAGTAGGAAACAAGGAGAGGACAGTGGGAGAGGAAGAAACTCACGCAGGCTTGCGGGTGGGAGACAGGTGGTCAGGCAGGTGTGCAGGTGGCCTTTGCTCTGGCCCTGGGGAAGGGCAATGGCTTGGTTTAGCATAACTGCCGTCGGGTTGGGCTTTGGAGGAGGCAGAGCGGAGAACATCCTGAGGGCTTATGGGCCTTAGTGCTGATAGGAGAAATGGAGATAAAGATGGAGTCAAGAGTGACTCCTCCATCCCTTCCCTAGTGCCAGTGTGCCAGGTGGGGCTGTCAGGCAGGCAGGAAGAGCCGGGCCGGAGCCCTTTCTCTGGGCATTGGAGCCGGCAGGGCCTGGGAGAGCATCTCAGGGACGGAGGGAGGGAGGATAGAGGAGGAAGGCCCTAAGGTGTTGCTGGGCAAGCCAGCTCCCTGACGGGCGGGCTCGGGAAGCCGCCGCTCTGAGCAGAGGGGCAGAGGAGCTCGCAGGTCGTGGAAACTGAGGTCCCCACTGGAGTTGGTGTGTGTGAGTGTGGAGCTGGCGAGGCCCCAGGGCGGCACGCATGCGTGCCGGGCAGGTGCGCCACCACTAGGCCACATTCCCAGCCCTTTTCAAAGGGTTTTATTCTGACCCAGATCTCACTGAGTTGTCTGGGCTGAGGTTGAACGTGCAGTCCTCCCGTCTCAGCCTTCCTGGGATCACAGGCGCGTGCCAGTGCACCTGGCTCCCACTTGGTTTTCCGCCATGGGGAGGCACTGACAGAGGCCGTTTGAGGCCTGGCGGGCTCAGAAGCTCGAGGACCTTGTGGAGAGCAGAGGGAGGGGAGAAGGTTGTCAGTAGAGGGCAGTTTAGAAGGGGACGTGTGCCCCTGGGTGACATCTTCAGGAGATGGGAGAGTCACTCCTGCCCTTAGGCCGGGATCTGCCCCAGGGGACACCTGAGCCCAGGAAGTGACAGTGGATTCCAGCTCCAGGCCTAGGGAAGGTCCGGTCCAGGGGCTCCTGGTGGAGCAGGAGTCAAGGTTGGCAGCCCAGGGGAGCAGGGAAGAGGAAAGGCCAAGGTAGGCTGAGGGTGGGGGAAATGGACCCTCATAGAGAGACAGCAAGATTTCTAGCGGTGTCTGCAAGATCCACTGGAGGTTTGCTGTCCTGTGTCTATAAAGTGAGAATGTCTCGGGAGGACACGTCAGGCTTTGTCCCGAGTTGGGGGCTCTGCCTCTGAGGGACCCCTGACTGAGCAGACGGGGATCCGAAGCCAGGCGGGGCTGAAGGATACCAGCCTCGGAAGCCTGCTTCTTCCCCTCCTCTTTTGGGCCGGGAAGGTCACGTGACCAGGAAGCTCCTCCCAGCCTGTGCCCTGGTCTGATGCTGGGTGGTTTTCTTTATTCCAGGAAATTTGTACCGCGCCCCGGCTGTTTCCAGATAACCCTTGGGAAGGACAGGTGAAGCAAGGGCTGCTGGGTGACTGCTGGTTCCTGTGCGCCTGCGCCGCCCTGCAGAAGAGTCGGCACCTCTTGGACCGGGTGAGGAGCGCCTCCTCGCCCAGGATACGGGGGTGTGGGGTCTTCCTCCTGCCTGGGGAGCATGGGAAGTGCTTCCTGCACTGCGGGTCTGTGCCTGCACTGGGGACTGCCACACCACACAGCCCGCTCAGCGGAAAGCCTGAGGACCCCGGGACAGCAGCTGAGACTCCACCGTGTCCCTGCCCTGCAGAGGGGCCTGCGGGAGGCTCCCTGCCCTGCTTGTCTTTCCTCTGAGCCCTGGCTTTTCACGTGGGCAGAGCCTTGCATTTGGGATAAACGGGCAGGCTCGAAAGGTGTCCCTGTTGCTGGTTTCACATGTTTCCTTAGCTGCTTTTTGGGCTGGTGGGAGGTAGTTGAAACTGCTGGTGCAGGCAGCCGCCTCAGAGAGACTCCTCCGGGCCTTCCCTCTCCCTCGCAGTCACCCTCGTAGGCGTGGCCTGTTGCAGGGCCGCCCCCTGCAGCGCTCCTGTGTGCTGGTCGCTGCCTCTGCTCACAGCCTTGCCAGCTGTGACCCTCTGCAGTGAGAGTGCTGACCCTGTGGTCGTCATGTTCCCAGCTCTTGAGTGGTGGAGCCAGCACCGCCCCAAGTGACCCCTGCTGGGTCAGTGAAACCCCTGCAGGAACCCAGGTGGACCCAGTGGCCCAGCAGCTGACCGGTGTGGGCAGCAGGCAGGGCTGGTAGGCCGTGGTATCTGCTGTTTGCAGTCAGCTCTGTGGAGGATTGGGTGACTCATGCCTGCCAAAGTCACCATGGTCTTGGTTTTGGGTCAAAAAAAGGGGGGTTTGGGAATCGAAGTGTGATCTTACAGTACTTAAGTGAAACGTATGAACTTTGGGTCCAGCTATCGCGTTTGCCATTACACAGACACCGAGAGCCCTGCGCACTCGGCAGGGCCCGGGGAGCACTCCGTCGTGTAGTTAGGACGCTGAAGCCGCGGGTGACGTTGTCTCGCGCTCTCTCTGCCCTCCCTGTGCACGGTAGGTCTTCCCTCCAGGACAGCCGAGTTGGTCCGACCAGACGTACCGCGGCCTCTTCGTCTGTCGCATCTGGCGGTTTGGACACTGGGAGGAGGTGACCATAGATGACCGTCTGCCTTGTCTTGCAGGGAGACTCTGCTTCTCCCGGTGCCAGAGAGAGGATGTGTTCTGGCTTCCCTTGCTGGAAAAGGTCTATGCCAAGTACGTGTGCTGCGTGGAGGTGACGGGGCTGAGCTGGGCAGCCTCCTGCCCGGGGCTGCCCTGACCCGTGCCCAGCTGCCGTGCCCCTGCTCGTCCTTGCGGTCAGGCAGCTGGTCCTGAGGTGCAGACGCGCCAGCCGCCCCTTGGCCCTTGTCCTCCCTCGTGTCACGGTCCAGCCTTGCAGTGTCCGCTCTGCCAGAGGCGACACCCATGTCCTCCCTCACTTCCTCCAGCCCCCAGAGGACATTTCTGTTTCCGTGTCCCTAGACCTCTGGGACGGGTGGCCTGTGCCCAGCTGGGGAGGAGGGAGCACAGCGGGAGCTCCAGAGCCATG
Source organism: Dasyprocta punctata (assembly GCA_004363535.1). Classification (NCBI taxonomy): domain Eukaryota; kingdom Metazoa; phylum Chordata; class Mammalia; order Rodentia; family Dasyproctidae; genus Dasyprocta; species Dasyprocta punctata. The sequence goes on from RJWM01001025.1 coordinate 9,278, forward strand.
GGCGGGCCTGTGAGCGTGGGGCTGCTGACCCTGGGCTGGGACAGCAGGGGCACGGTAGATGGTGGCATTTGCAAGGGAGGCCAAGTCTAGGTTGGTAAAGAGCTGGGTAGGGGACAGGGAGCAGGCTCGAGGGCCCAGAAGCCAAGCCGGAGTAGGCGCAGCTCACTGTGGTTGTGCTTGTGGCACCCTAGGGTACACGGGTCCTATGAACACCTGTGGGCAGGGCAGGTGGCCGACGCCCTGGTGGACCTCACTGGCGGCCTGGCGGAAAGGTGGAACCTGAAGGACGTGGCCGGAACCCGCAGACAGCAGGACAGGCCCGCGGGCGGTCAGGAGCCCCGGACGTGTCGGCAGATGCTGCGCCTGAAAGACCGCTGCCTGATGAGCTGCTCGGTGCTCAGCCCCAGAGCAGGTGAGGGCGGCCCGGCCCTGCGCGCTGGCCTGCGGTGCCTGCGATGGGCGGGCCTGCGGCACCGAGGGGAGGAAGGGGATCTGTCCTCGGAGTGTGTGCTGGGGCTGCGCCCCCCTCCCCTTCTGCTGTCCTTCACCCGAGGGCGCTGACCCTGCCGCCCTCCCGAGGGGGCAGGAGGTCCACGCTGTGGGCAGCACACAGAGGCGGCCTGGCGAGCAGCTGGCAGGCACCACGTCTACGGCTGTCTCCTTCTCTGTCCCTGCCGAGCTGGCGCCATGGTGGAGTTCAAGCCCGTTTTTATTCATAAACTTCATGAAGAGAAGTTTGTTTACCAAAGAAGGAAGGCAAGCAGTCGCTCAGCTATCGTGCGTTTTCCCAGCCTTCTCATCAGAGCACACACCTTCTCCGTGGTGCGTGCGAACCGGTTCCCATGCTGTTAGTGAGCCTTGTCGGGGGCTCCTTTTGTGGGTTGTGCCACCTGAGTTTCCTTAGTCCTTCCTGTAATGTTGAATATTTAAAGCCCTTTGACAACTATAAATAACACTGCACTGAGCATTTTTATAATTTTTTATAGTTAAGATGGTTTTCGTACTATTTGATTAAAAATATGAACATCAAAGTAAACTGAAACATGCTGGCTCTCACACTGCCCTGGCCAGTGTGTGTCAAGGGCTGGCAGACCTCTGGTCTGGGGTGCTGCAGGCGGATTCTGCGACAGGAGGGGAGGCCCGCTGACCCCCAGGCATGCCTCCTGTCATGCAAGCCCCCGTGTCTCTCCTGGGAAGTGCAGGAAGTTGCCATGGAGCTCCCCAGATGGTTGGTCTAGGGCTGCTCCCGTGCCCCCTCCCAGCCCCCGCTGAAGTCAGGGCCGAGGATGTGGGGACACACAGTGTGGCTTCTGTGTAAAGCGTGGAAGTCGCCTCCAGGTTCCTGCCGCTCCCTGGGCCGACTCCTCGGCTGACCGCTCCCTGGCACCTGCTGGCCCGTGTCCACGCTGCCGAGGTCTCTGGCTGGGCAGCATGGTCTCCTGGGTCCTAGTCCCCTGCTCACCCAGCTCTGCTCTGGAGGTCTCTTAGTTCTGGACAGTTGCAGGCGCATCAGTGACAGCAGTGGCCTACACCTAGACCCTGTGCCGACATGGTGACACCTGAGGCCTGAAAGGGAAGTGCCCAGCACAGCGCCAGGCCCCGGGACAGGAGCCAGGCCCTGGTCCTTGGCCTTCAGTGTGGTGTAGCAGACTGGCCCGGGACGCGAGCTGGCCAGCCTGTACTTAGGCACGGAGCTGCCCTGCTCTTGGGACCCCAGGGTGGCCTGGGTGCGTTCTGGGTCTCAGTCCGCTTCGTGCTGCCGTCCTTGCACAGGTGCCACGGTGCTGGGGGAGTTCCACGCCTTCATCGTCTCTGACCTGCAGGAGCTCCGGGGTCGGGCCGGCCAGGGCATCCTCCTGCTGCGCGTTCTGAACCCCTGGGGCCGGCAGTGCTGGCAGGGACTCTGGCGAGAAGGGTGAGTGCCCAGAGGTTGGGCATGCGTGGAGGGGCCTTCAAGACCCTGTGGGTGCCCGGGCCTCCATGTCCATCTGTGTGCTGCGGTCACTTCCAGGTGCCCGGTAGGACTTGGTTGTCTCAGCACTGCTCCCGTCTGGGCCTTGGGCGGTCCTGGGAGGGCTGGGACTATGACCACTCAAGGGGGCCTATAGAATGCTGTGTGACCCACTGTGCTTTGGGGTGAATGTGGACTTGGGGTGCTGCTGGATCCCTGTGAGGCCCGAGAGCTTTGCGGCTCTTGGATCCTGCAGCCCCTCTGAGCCCCACTCTTCATGGAGTGCCACAGCAGCTCCATCCAAGGTGACAGGACGCGTGTCACCCAGAGCCCCAGTGTGGCATCTCCTCTGGGGATGCAGAGAGCCTGGACGGGGCTGTTGTGCGGGTGCTGCGCGGGGCGGGCAGTGGTGGGCAGCGGGCCCGCTGGGGCCTGGTTTCCTCTGCCTGTGTAGCTATCAGATGCCACCAGCTCTCGAAGAGGCTTTGAGCACACTGAGGTTCCTTGCAGGGGCGAAGGTTGGAGCCAGCTGGAGCCCACAGACAAGGCCAGGCTCCTGTCCCAGCTCCAGGACGGGGAGTTCTGGGTGGAGGAGGAGGAGTTCCTCAGGGAGTTCGACGAGGTCACCATCAGCTACCCTGTCACGGAGGCCGGCCACCTGCAGAGCCTCTACACAGGTAGGCAGCAGGCGTGGGCTCCACCTGTGAGGCCGGAAGCTGCTCAGGCCGTGGGCCGCTGGGGGGTCCAGGCCCAGGCTCGGCTGTCCCAGAGCTCACGCGTGTGCCCTTCTTCTAGAGAAGACATTGTGCCATGCACAGGCACTGCCTGGCGCCTGGGTCGAGGGGCAGTCGGCGGGAGGCTGCCGGAACAACAGCTGCTTTCCCTCCAACCCCAAGTTCTGGCTGCGGCTGTCGGAACCCAGCGAGGTGTGCGTGGCCGTCCTGCAGAGGCCCCAGCGACGCACGGCGGGCCGGGCCCGGACACCGGGGGGTCGAGGTCGTGCCCTGGCCTGCCCCCCAGACAAGGACTACCAGGCCGTGGGCCTGCACCTCTGGAAGGTACCTCGGCCCACCGGCCCTGCCCCACACCAGTGGAGTCTCAACTCCACGCTCGGCTAGCGTCGGGCGCTCACCGCTGCAGTGCCCCAGGGGGCCCGCCACGGTCCAAGGCCTCGCCGTCTAGCTTGGTGCCCAGGGTGTTGCTGGCAGTCCGAGGCCAGGGCCGGCTGGAGGCCGTCCACTGTGTGGCTCCTCCCTAGACTGTGCAGGTAGAGCCACCCTGGAGAGGAGCCCATGTGACTCCAGAGGTCTGCCCGCCTCCCCCAGTCCCATCCCTGCAACACGGGGCCAGACCCTGGTCTCGTGAGGTCGCTCTGAGGCGGTCACGCAGCTCGGAGAGTGGCCCTTCCTGGAGGAACGGGTGGAGGGCGGCAGCTGCAGCTACTGTGTCTCCAGGGTGGTAACTCAGGCTGCTCTGGGCAGGCTCCGGGCTGCCCTGGCCCTGAGCTCCGCTGTCCGGAGGCCCCTTTCCCACAGACCCGGTGCCAGGGCCATGGGCAGCACAGCCCAAGGGAAGGGGCCGGGGCCGCTCTGAGCCTCTGCCCCCCTCGGCAGGTGGAGCAGCGGCGCGTCAGCCTGCCCCGGGTCCTGTCTGCTCCCCCCGTGGCCGGCACCGTGTGCCACGCCTACGACCGAGAGGTGCACCTGCGCTGCGAGCTGTCCCCAGGCCACTACCTGGCCGTCCCCAGCACCTTCCTGAAGGACGTGTCCGCGCAGTTCCTGCTGCGCGTCTTCTCCACCGGGAAGGTGTCCCTCAGGTAGGGCCAGCGGGCGGCAGAGCGGGGACCTCGGCCCGAGTCGGGACGTGTTCGTGCCAGCGCCTTCCTGTGCTTGTCCCCGTAGTAGTGCTGAGAGGCCGGTGGCCCAGAGCGCCGACCCCAGGACAGTCCTTCCCGCCGGCGAGGTGGAGACCGTGCAGCTGCGGGGCTGCTGGAGGGCCGGCCGGACTGCGGGGGGCAGCAGGAACTTCGCCTCCTACCCCTGCAACCCCTGCCTGCCTTTCCTGGTCCCCGACGGTGCCGGTCCCCGCCGCGTCCGCATCACCCTGCAGCAGCACTGCCAGTTTGGCCACAGCCAGCTCCACCCCATTGGCTTCCACGTCTTTCAGGCAGGCTCCACAGCGGGCGGGGCCGGGGTGGGGGGGTGTGTCATAGGCCAGAGGTCACAGGCGCCGGGGCCCTGACAACGGCAGCGTCCTGGGCTGGGGATCTGGAGGGACTTTCTGCTGGACGTGGCCCTGTGCCCTTGAGAGCACGGCCTGTGCGTCCCAGAGCTGGGAGGAGCCTGGGGATTTGGCTGGACCACCTGGTCAGGGAATCGGTGCCGTCGCGCTCGGGCAGGGCCTGGCACCATGATCGTCTTCTGATGGGCTGCTTGACCTTGTGGAGGAACTGAGAACCGTGTTGGGGTCTGGGGTTCCCCCTGAGACGTGGGCGGGCAGGCATCAGGACTGTGGGACCCTGGCAGAGCATGCCAGGTAGCTGCTGGCACCAGATTGTGCCAGCCTGTTGCCTGGAGGAAGAGTAGGCCAGGCCACTGGCCCTGTGCTCCCCTAGGCTGACCTGTGCTCCCCCAGGTCCCGGAGGGTGGCGAGAGCCGGGATGCCAGATCGCTTCTGCTCCAGGAGCCGCTGCTGAGCTGCGTGCCCCACCGCTGTGCCCAGGAGGTGAGCCGGCTCTGCCTGCTGGCTGCCGGCACCTACAAGGTCGTGCCCTCCACCTACCTGCCGGATGCAGAGGCTGCCTTCACGGTGATCGTCGCCACCAGAGTGGACAGGTGCAGTCTGGGCCTGGGGCCGTCAGCAGGGCGGGCCCCTTCCCCTGCAGCACTCCCAAAGCTGGGTGCTCGGCCATCCTGGTGGAGACCGGCAGTGCCCTGTGCCTTGGGGTCCTTGTGAGTCGCAGCCAGGGAGGGGGCCTGATGGGGGTGGCCGGAGGCTTAGGGCGCTCTGCCCAGGCCCGGCCCGGCCCGGCGACCAGCACTCTGCTTTCCACAGGCGCTCCATCCACAGCCAGGAGGTGTTGGGCCACTTCCTCCAGGAGGTGGGTGCCGGGCCCCGCCTGCTTCCCGTGCCTCCTCTGCCCTTCCTGTGGCCCGTGCCTGGCACACGTGTGCCTGCTCTCCTCCACGGCAGCCACGTGGCGAAACCTGCAGGGCCGAGGGGTGGCTTCTGGGAAAGCGCACGAGGCTGTGAACCAGGCCCTCCCCCTCTTCCCTCTTCCTGCAGGTCTCCGTGATGGCTGTGATGAAAGCCTGACGACACCAGGTGCCAGCCCCGGTGGCTGGGGCGTCCGTCCCAGGTCCCCTGTCGCCTTGGCCCTGCGGGGTGGCTGGTGCCTGGGGCCAAGTGAGGGCCCTTCCTGGAGAGGCGCGGCCCAGGGGTCGAGCAGGTGCTGCGGGAGGGGTGAGGGCGCCAAGTGGCAGCACTGCCCGCCGCCTGGGACCAGCCAGATCCAGAGCCCCCGGCCTGGTGCTCGGGGGCTTCCAGAGTACGCCCACCACGGCCTTCGTTGCCTGTAGACAGAGGCTGTAACCGGGCAGGAGCAGGTTGTGGCAGATGTTGTTTTAAACTATTTATTACTTGAAACATTTCTAGGATGTGACTTTATAAATAAATTGTCATGAGCAATTTACAGACGGAGGCTGTTCATGAACCCCAAGACTGAGTCCCCTCCCCAGCGGGTGCAGGAAGGGGCAGTGGGCGCTGGGATGGGGAGACCGGCTGGGCGCCAGTACTGGAGGCCCCGTGGGGCTGTCTGACCTCGCGGGGGCTCAGAAGGCTGCTGGGGGGGTGAGGGCCAGGCATCGGGACCCAGGTCTCCAGGCCCGCGGGCCGCTGCAGCAGCCGCCCGTCATCCCTGGTCCCAGCCTCCCGGCACACGGCCGAGCGTGTCCCTGAGAGCCGAGGGGCCCTGCGGCAGCCGGGGCTGGGTGGGAGGTGACGCGAGCCGTTCCCCGGCCCCTCTTCCCGCCCGTCCCTCAGTCGCCGGTCCCAGTGACACCCTGCGCCGCGGTGCCCGCTTCCTGCCCTGTGTGTCCTGCAGTGAAGGAGACCGGCCTTCCACGTCCCGGGGCGGCGGTCGCAGGCGGTAGGCCTGGTCTGGGCTCTCCTGCCTCGTCAGCTACGCTGGCGCCGGTGCCGCCTCACTGAGCCCAGCCCCGAGTCCTCACTTCTGCCTGGCCGGAGTCCTCCCTGCGGGCATCGTGCTGACCGACTACGGGCTGTGCCCTGCCGATGGAGCTGGTGCCACACCCAGAGCGACTGGGGGCAGTCAGAGCACGGGATGGCACCTGGGTGTCCTCCAGGACACACAAGGCCTCGGCTCTCAGGCCACGATTTCTACTCCTAGGACGGGCTTGGGCCAGTGGTGCGGGGCCCGGAGGGTACAGATAAGGCAACTGGCGGTTGTCACAGGTCCTCTGGAAGGCTGCGCACAGCGGAGCAGGACCTTGTGTGGCTGGGCTGAGCTGCCTCAGGAGGACGCTTGAGCCCTGTGGGGAGGCTTAGGGGCCGTGGCTGGCAAACACCTGCATGTCCCTTCCCAAGGGTACAGCCAGTGTGGAGAGCGCCTCGGCACCTACAGGGCTAGCGCTTGGCTGTGGTGCTTCCCTGAGGGCCAGCCCCGCTGCATCCACGGCTCAGGTGCCCTCCCCACCATGTCCCTCCCGAGGGTACAGCCAGTGTGGAGAGCGCCTCGGCACCTACAGGGCTAGCGCTTGGCTGTGGTGCTTCCCTGAGGGCCAGCCCCGCTGCATCCACGGCTCAGGTGCCCTCCCCACCCTGGCCTGCCTGGCGGTGGGCGCTGCACTGCTCCTGTTGGCGTCCCACAGCTCCCGGGGTGCTCCTTTGTGTCCCCAACCTTGCCACTGTACTGCAATTCTCCTGGCTTCTGGTAGACAGAGGCCACCACTGCCCTCTGCTCCTCCAGGGTCTGGACCCCACCACCCCGGGCATACTAAGTCCTGTGGTGCTGATGCCCACCACTGGCCAGCCTGCAGGACAGCCAGCACTTCCTCGAGGGCTGGAGGCATGACTAGGACTCCGTGGAGGTCACCTGCAGCTGCTCCTCCCCCAGCACCCTGAGCCCTGGCCGGAGCCCCTCCTCACTGCCGGAGGCAGCTGCTCGCCCGTGACCTGCAGCCACGCTGGCCTGTGCGTCCAGACCGCCAGCATGTTCCTGACCCCCAGCCTCTTCCAGTTCGACCTGGGTGGGGCTGCGCTGGTCCAGGGCCTGTGTCCATCCGCCCTGGTGTAAGTCCTCATTGCCAGCGGGTGGTGGGCAGTCCAGACCCAAAGCTGCCGCTGGCTGGAAACGCCTGCTGGATCGGCATTTGGGGACGAGATGTCTGGTCAGGAAGCAGGCGGCGGGTTCCCGCCCAGCCACCCTGGGAGGGGCTCTGGGGAGCGCACGCCTGCCGAGTGGTGCTGGGCTGGAAGCCTGGGAGACCCTGAGGGCCTGGGCGCACCGCCGTGCCCGCCTGCACTCCGGCCAGCATGGTTCTCACCGACTCCTCTCCCTCGGCAGCCACGGCGGGCCTCGGCCTCAGCCTTGTGGCTGACACGTGGGCGTCCTGGCTGAGCCCTCTGGCTCCCGTGAGACCAGCAGACAGCAGCCACAGGCTGCTCTGGGTGACATTTCCCTCCTCGCATGCACCAGGGTGGAGGTGTACAGACCTGCGGAGGGCTAAAGGCTCTGGGACCCTGTGTCCCCACCCTTCCCTGAGCCCCAGGCTTGCCGCACCCCACCAGGGACACCTCCGGTCCTGCTCCTGCTGCGTGGGCCGGCAGGGGGTGCACTTGAGCCGCGGCCCCTATTTCTATCCTGGGGGAGGCCCAGCTCTTCCAGTCCATCTGCCGGTGTCCAGCAGCTCCCACGCCCACTGTCTGCTGGAAGGCTGTTGCTTTCCATGAAAGAGGAAGCGAAAGCATTTCCTCTCCTGGACCCCTGGCTCCATCCAGCTGCTGCACGCACTGGGCGGCTCGTGCACAAGCGTCGTGAGCTCAGTTCTGGCGGCCGGGCAGTGCTGGTGACTGGCGTCCCGGGCGGCTCCCTGCTGTATCTCCCCGTGGGATTGGGGGTGAGGGTGCTCTCCAGGGTCCCTTTCAGAAGGACACGCAACCCGGTCCTGAGAGCCCCGCCTCCTCACGCCATCTGCTTGGGTTGAGGGCTCCAGTTCGGGGACGCAGACACTCAGACCCGCAGCGGCCCACCTCCTGCCCTCTGTCCCTCCAGCAGCCCCACCACCCTTCCAACCCAGGGCAGCCCAGAGGAACGCGGAACCCTTCCCTGGAGGAAGGGGCTCCCGCGGAGGTTGGCTCTCCCCAAGGCCCTGCACCAGACCAGGCGCCTGGAGCTCTGCAGAGTCCTGGAGGGCAGCCTGGCCTCTTCGTGGGGTCAGGGCCGCCCCAGACAGGGCCGGGCGGCAGCAGCCCTGCCGAGCACAGCGGTGGCGGGAAGTGACGGCGGCCAGGCGGGGCAGATCCCGCCAGGCAGGTTGGGCGTGTGTGGGAACACCTGCTTCCCGCCTTCCCGCAGACTTTGGCCGGCTCCACCTCACCTTCTCCGGGCTACTTCCTGCTTCTGGGGCAGGGTCCTCCCCAGCCTGGCTCCGGGCTCACTGCTCCTCCATCCCAGGCCAGGTTCAGCCTTAAAGGCACAGAGCTTCTGGGGTGAGTGTCTCCATCCCGTACCGTGAGAGCAGGAGGTCCTGGCGGGAGGACAGGCAGCGGTGCCCGGCTGGCCAGGCGCTGGGGCTTGCGGTTCTCTCCGCTTTCATCGCTGGCCCACTGGCCCACGTGCCCCCTTGGTTTGCAGGAGGTTTTCCTCCCAGAAGCAAGCTGCCAGGGACGGAGCAGCCCTGTGCACAGGTGACCTGGGCTCGTCCTCACCCTCCAGGCCCAGCGGGGACCCTGAGCATGCGGGACGCCCGGCCCCCCCATCTTACTGCCCGCCCTCCCTTCACTGTGAAGACCCTCAGCGCACGTGTGCCAGGGCGGGCATGGTGCCCACAGCTGCAGAGGTGGCCGCAGGACGGTCTGTGCACAGGTAATCCAGAGACCACGGGGACAGTGGGGGATGGGTGGGCGGGGCTTGGCACCCTGAGCACGGATGGGGACCCTTGCTGGTGGCATGGGCCGGCGCCGAGGCTGGGGTGCTGGGCTGGCCTGCGTGTAGCCCCCGCGGTCGAGGTGCGCAGGCGGGCAGTGGGACTGGAGGAGCAGCCAGGTGGGTGCGATGGGGACCTGGAGCCGGCGGTGGACCCGGGGCTCGGGGGTGACAGGAGGAGGAGGGCGCCCCGAATGCCACTTGTTCTTCCTCCACTTCTCTCGGCGGGGTTTCGAGCAGTCAGTACACGCTGCGCTGTTTCTACTTTCCCGACACTGGTGAATGCTGCTGCGCCTTTGGTTTTACTTTCCAGGTGTTTGTTGCTAGCGCGTTGCGATGCATTGTTTCGGTCTGTCATTTAGTATCTGATAACTTCGCTGACTAGTCTATTAGTTTATTGTCTCTTTTCTCTTTTTTCTTTCTTTCTGTACATTCTGCTGCACAATTAGATCACAGCTGACCATGTTTTGCTTCTCCTGTCCCAGCTGCACTTTCCCCCTTCCAGCATTAAAATGAGTCTTATGTTCCTGGGCTCCTTACTGATGATATATTATTGGTTTCACATATTGCTTGATTTATTTGTTAGTACTTTTTTAAGGATTTTCATATCTGTGCATGGGTGACAGTTGATACTTGTTTTGTTTTGTTTTGTTTTCTTTTTTTGTATCAGGAATCGAACTCAGGGCCTCGCGCTTGCCACGCAGGCGCTGTGCCGCTGAGCTGCACCCTCCGCCGGTCTTTTCTTATAATATCCTTGTCCTGCTTTGATGCGATGGTAAAACCTGCCTTAAATGAGCTGGGAAGTATTTCTTTTTATTTTCTGAAAGAGGTTAAAATTGATATTATCCTTACATGTGCAATGTAGTTCACCAGTGACACTGTCAAGGAGAAGGATTTTCTTTGTCAAAAGTTTTAACTATGAATCAACAACTTAGTAGACCTACACTATTCAAATCTTGTATTTCTAGTACCAATTTGGCAAGCTGTGACTTTCAAGAAATTTGTCCATTTAAACTGAGGTGTCGAATGTATTTGTACAGTTATTAGTGACATTCCTTTTTTTTTTTTTTTTTTTTTTAGTACTGGGGATCGAACTCACAACCTTGGCACACTTACACCACTGAGCTAAATCCCCACCCTATTTTTTTGAGACAGGGTCTCACTATGCAGTTCAGGCTGGCCTTGAACTCACTTTGTAGCCCAGGCTGGTCTCGAACTCACAACGATCCTCCTGCCTCAGCCTCCCGAGTGCTGGGATTAAAGGTGTGTGCCACCATGCCCGGCTTCCTTTGTTATTTTTCTAATGTAGTCTCTAAAGTAAAGTCTTATCTTTCATTCCTCATATTAATTATTGGTGCATTTTTCATTGACCAATCTAGTCAATTATCAATTTATCAATCTTTTCAAATAACCTTCATTTTAAAATTTTTTCTAGTACATTAAATTTCCACTCTTTTTTGTTGCCTTTCTTCTACTGTTGTCTTTCTTTTTCTTATTTCTGTATTTGTTTTCTTGAAACAGGGCCTTGCTATGTAGTTTAGGTTGGCCTTGAACTCTCTATGTAGTCCAGACAGGGCTCCAACTCACAATGATCCTCCTGCCTCAGCCTCTTGAGTGCTGGGATTACAGGTGTGTGTTGCCTCACCTGGCTCCCTGTAGTGGAATCTTAGATCAACAATTGCAGATCTTTCTTCTTTCCTAAAATAAACACTGAAGGCTGCAAATTTTCCTCCATGCTTGGCATTAGCTTTCTCTCACGAAGACTGATAACTTGTGTTTTCGTTATCATTCAGTTCAGATCATTTATTTGATATTGAGTTATTTATGAGTACATTGTTTACTTGGCAAGTATTTGGGCATTTGACATATACCCCTTTTTTTTTTTGGATGGCGCATGTCTTTTTGTTATTTAATTTAGTTCTGCTCTGCTGAGGCTCATGCTGTGCCCTGGCGTCTCACCTGCTCTGCAGAATGTTCAGTGATTTCTGGAAAACACTGTCTGTGTTGCTATTTTCAGCGTGGGCTCTATGAGTCTCAGTTGTTGTTGGTGTTCAAGTCTGATATGCCCTTCATAACTTTTCACTGATTCTGTGAGACCCCGTGGGAGGCAGTATCATGAGAGCTCGTAGCTGTGGGTCTTTCTCCTTCTAGTTCTGTTTACATCGTTTTAAAAAATCTCGACATCAAGGGAGAACTGATCCGCCTTCCGGGGCTTGGCGCTGCTTGACCCCGGAGGAGAACCAGAATGGGCCCAATTGGGCCTCAACTCGCCGGGCCTGCGTGGCACTGGCGCGCGGGCTTGGAATCAAGGACATCATCCATACCGCACCCCCACCCCCCGCCCCAGTAAGCAAGCTGCTGGCTCTGCGGTCTGGCTAAATTGATGGCAACTAAGGTACATAAAGCAACTAAACACTAGTATTGTTTCGTAGATTTTGCAGGCCTCTGATTGGCACCCTCAATGTCTCTTTGCATTACGACAGTGGGCAATGTTGCAGATACGGGGGACTCTCTTCTGTCTTGTCTTCGAGGACCAATGTGGTTCTCACCGTTTTGCTTTACTCTGATCATTATTATTTTTCTCTTTTTTTCCTTTATTTTATATTCTGTTTTTATTGATTTTGTTTTGTTTTGTTTTTGGTTCAATTCTACTATAGCAAGGTATGTTATAGTAGCTATTGTACTCACATTATCGATCTTTGAAGTTCTGTACCAGTCCTACTGCTTTGTTTTGATTGACATTATTCTGTTATGTTCTGTTGTATTTTGCTATCTTTTAAAAAAAAATCTCTATGATCAGATACATTCACAGTTAGAATTTATATACATATATTTTTTTGTTTGTTTGTTTGTTTGTTTGTTTGCTTTGTGCTAGGGGAGTGAACCCAAGGCCCTGCACTGAACTACATACATCCCCAGTCCTTTTTATTTTTGCTCTGTGAAAAGGTCTCACTAATTGTTAGGTCGCCCTGCCTGGGTTGGAAATTGAGATCCTCCTGCCTCAGCTTCTAAGTGCTGGTGCTGCAAGTGTGTGCCACTGTGCCTGACTGAGAATGGTCAGATAGCTTAATGGGTTGATCCTTTTATCATTACAAAATATCCCTTTCTTACGATTTCTGCTTCCATTTTGTAACTATTTCTTTGTGGTACTGGGAATCAAACCCAGAGCCTCACACATGCTAGGCCAGTACTCTGCCCCTGAGGTTCACCCATCCCAGTCTTTTTTGTTTTTACTTTGAGACAGAGTCTTGCTAAGTTTCTCAGGCCGAGATCCAACTCGTGACCCTCCTGCCCCAGCCTCCTGAGTGGCTGGGATTATAAGCATGTGCCACCATGCCAGGCTCTAACTTTTCTTGAGATTTCAAGTGTGCATCAGGTAGATAGCATACTGTCACTCCTGACCTTAAGTCCGGTTTGATAATCTCTGCCTTTTCATTGGGTCGTTTACACCAGTAATGACTGATGTAACTAGGGTTTACGTTTGTCCTCTTGCTGTCTGTTTCTTCTGTGTCTCATTTGTTATTTGTACTCCTTCTCCTCCTTCCCTCCTGTCCTGTTTTGCATTTTATATTTAGTTTATCTTCTCTATTGGCTTGTTGACTGCGTCACTTTGTTTTATCTTTTCTTTTTTGGTACTGGGGAGCGAACTCACGACCTCGTGCTTGCCAGGCGGGCGCTGGGCCACTGAGCAGCATCCCCGCCCTGTTTTATCTTTTCCACGCTTGCTGACAGCGATGGCGAACCTTTCAGAGATGGGTGCCCGAGCTGCAGCTGCAAACCACTTGTTTATCATGAAGTGCCGACGCTGCAGTTAGACCTGAGCACTGAGGTTTTAGTCTAGAAAAAACAACTCACGCAGCGCGTGACGTCATTGCGGGGAGGGCGCCTGCTGCTATATCGTGTGTGTACGCAACTCGCCGATGTTGGCTGGAAGTGGGATGGGACTGGAGGATAATGTCCGCACACCTAGATGATGCAGGGGTCACCCTCTGAGAGGGAGCTCGGAGGAAGATCAGGTCAGGGTGATGACGGTGGTGGTCACCCGGTGTGCAGGTCCATTCGTGGTCTGGCGCTCACCCCAGAGGCCTCGGTTCCAGCTGGCAGTTTGGGGTCACTTCCCCGTCCGTCGCTGGGACCCAGCACCTAACCCCCGCGGCGGCAGCAGGAAGGGAGGCCTGGGCAGAGGAGAGCTGTCGCGCCGCGGTGGCCAGGAAGCATGGAGGCCACCGGGCTCAGCGGGAGCTCACTGCGGAGCACAGCGCCTGCCCATCAGCTGCTGAGCCCGCCTCCAAGCACACGTGCGTCCAGGGCCGTTGTCCGTCTCCACCGCAGCAGCTGTCAGTGGCAGTGGGAGGATGGGAGGACCTGTTTACTGAGAGCGGTGAGGGGACCCGCGAGGAGGAGGACAGCAGCAGGGTGGGGAAGAGCGGCCAGAGAAGGAGCAAACCAAGGTGACTGCCACAGGCAGCCATAAAAGCACGTGGCCGCTGGGGTGTAACTTGAGAAGATGTCAGGGCAGATTGCAAGGCAGCGTCCCAGATCACCTTACCTTCTCTCTCTTGGCCCTGTGGTAGATCAGCGAGTGTTTGTTTACACCCATTCCATGTCTCCAAACTGTTCATGGAGAGAACTACAGACAGCTCAGCTTTGCCGCGTGTGCTGGCAGGTGGAATGAGGTGATGCTGCTGGGTGTGCACTGGGGCCCCGCAACAGGGGACCCAGGGGTTCCTGGGGAGACGCGATGGTGGGCTGATCCTGGCGGGACCCCGGCGTCCACAGTCTGAGCACTGAGGGGCGTCTCTCGGGAGAATCGCAGAGACTTGGGGAGGCTTGGTGCCGGGGGAGCTTCCCGAGGGCAGAGTCGGGGTATCACTGGGCCATGGGTGGTCCCTGGGGAGGGGACGTTGCCCTTGAGTCCTGCTGTGGGGCTCAGGGCAGGGTTTCCGTGGGGGGCCCTTCCCCCAGGCCACTGCCAGCCGTACTCCACACAGCCACGCAGCCTGACCCCCGCGCCTCCCTGGGCGGCTTCCCGGAACGCGCTCCCGCCCTGACCTGAACCACAGACTGTCACTGACCTCATAGGCCGAGGGGGAGGGAGTTGCACACAGCTCAGGGGCGGCGCTGCAGAAGCAAAGCGGGAGGAAAAGAGCGAGAGGGAGGGCGGGGTGGGGGGTGGCGCTGCTGGCAGAGAGCCCCTGAGGAAGGCCCGCAGCTCGGCGGGGATGAGCGGACCCAGAGCTGGCGCAGAGCAGCAGTCCTGGTGTGTGCGTGCGTGCGCGTGTACGCACACGCGTGGGAACGGGAAGGGTCCCGCGTGCCTCCAGGCTTCTGCAGTGAGCAAGCCCCCGGAAGCTAGAGCTCCATTTCCTGAAGACTCAGGTCTAACCCCACTTAGCTCTACACCCGCCCCATCCTGACCCTGACCCTCACCCTGACCTCAGAGCCACCCTGCCCTGCTCCCTCCGAACCCGCACCCTAGTTCCTGCCAGGCCTCCTCCCCGTGCGTCAGCCTGGCCTCTGCAGCCCCACCCCGGCAGCCTGGGTCGGTCCTTCCCGGGCTCCCCTGGGGCACTGAGCCTGGCCCGGGGCACCCCACGAGCTGGTGGAGGGCGCTGGGCTCCTGGTTCTGAGGAGACCTCTGCCCCAGGTCCCTGCTGCCCCCGTGGGCCGGGCTCCGTCTCCCAGGCACGGGGTAGCTCTGGCTCCGCTGGGGCCTCCTAGAGTTGGACTGGGCTGAAGCAGCCAGGATGGCAGCTCCACCCCTTGGCTTGGGCTGGCCAGACCTGCCTCTCCCCATGTATGTGCACCTGTGTACCTTGCACGTGCACATGTGTGTGCTCAGAGGTCTAGTGTACATGCGCACACGTGTATGTGTGCACATATGTGTACACGGCATGTATATATATGTATGCATCTGTATAGATGTGCCTATGTGTGCGCTTGTGTGTGTATACATGGAGCACACATGTGCATCTGCTTACACACGCAGCTGAGTGCACACATATTGACATATGTGTACACGCATGCATGTGCACGTGAGTGCGTCTCTGGGTGTGCACATGTACACGTGTGTATGTGCGTGGGGGCCGCACTGCACCTGCTGCAGCAGACCAGTGAGGCCAGCGCTGTCCCCCTGGCCAGCACCTGCTGCCACTCCCAGACCCTTGGTGTCCTGGCCCTCCTTGGACTCCGTCCCCCCAGAGCCCCCGTGAGGCCCAGCGTGCTTCCACTATGCGATGGGTGTGCAGTGCGGTATCTGGCCATCTTTGCTTTTAACCTTTTACTTCAGAAATTTCAGACGCATGCAAATAGACGGAGCATAGTGAATGCCCGTGCCCGCTGCCCGTCTGCGTTGCTTCCCGCTGTCCATCGACTCACCTACGGTGTTTTGAAACAAGTACCAGGCGTCGTGTCTCTGCATCTACAAAACAGCAGTATGAGCAAAGATACTTTGTGACATCTAAATAGATGAGCACGGTGACGTCCTTTATCCGAGGGGCTGCCCTGCAGGCCTGGAGCGGGATCGGCCTCGGTCCCCACCCCGCACTGACGGTGTCCTTGGTTGGACCAGGACGGGAAGAGTGGGCTCCAGGCAGGTGTGTGATCTTTGAGGCTTGGCCAGCAGGACCGGCGGGGACAGCCCAGCACAGCCACCGCGCTGCCCTCTGCGGGCTGGACACGCCCACACTGGGGCCTGCGCTCGGGCGGTCCCTCAGGCCGAGCCCTGTCCCACACTGACTGTGGTCCTTTCTGTCCCCTCCCCCCCTTCCCTTTTCTTCTTTCCTTCCTTTTCTTCCTCCTTTTTAAAAATTTTATTTTAAAGAGAAAAAAGGAAAAACAGAAAAATCAAGAAGCAAACAAACCCAAACAACAACAACAAAAGCAAAATGACAACAGCAACCAAAAAAATCGACAATGGCTACATCGGTTTTCAAAACAAGATGACAGGAGTTTATCAGTGGTTGTCACCCTGCATACTGTTATCTTCAAAGAAGTGCTCAGATTACCAGATACGCGAATAAACGAAACAGTAAAACGGAACAAAACACTGGATTTCAAAAACAAGACAGAAGGAAACCCCCCACGGTTGCCACAATGCACGCTGCCATCCTCCAAACCTCCTTCCTTTTTTTGAGGCAGAGTCTTGCTCTGTTCTGCAGGCTGGCCTTGGACTCACTGTGTAGCCCAGGCTAGCCTCGAACCTGTTGCAATTCTCCTGCCTCAGCCTCCCAAGCACTGGGATCCCAGGCACGCATCACCACGCCCAGCTTAACCCTGGCCCTTTCTACTTTGGCCTCTGCTCCTCCCCTCCAGCCCCTGGTGCGGACCTGGGCCTGCGTGTCCTCTGGCCCCTGGGACGCTGTGGAGCCCGCGCCCTCCTGCCATCCAGCTCTCACCTCTGGTGCTGCGGTGCAGGGCAGGGCTCTGCTCAGCTGCAACGCTCTGCTCGGGTCCCGAAAGCCACCTCCAGTCCCGCAGCTCCTGGAGGGCCAGAGAAGCCCGCGTGCCCGGCTGACGAGTCCCTGGCCCATCTGCGGCCTGGCTGTGCCCCCACGGACAGGACCTGGTGCTCGCTCTGGCCGTCAGCCTGGGCCTGGGCCCACGAGTCTCCCTCACCGTGGTCGGCGCCAGATGCTGGGCAAACCCAGGTATGGCTTTTGTTCTCGGCGAGACCGTGTCCGAAGCGGGCGTGCATGAACACCAGCGCAAACTGTGGCCATCCCTTCGCCTGATGCCGGCAGCTGCTGCTGATCCTCAAGGCGGCTGCAGCCTCTGGGGGGTCCCAGCGCCCCTGCTGCCCAGGGTGCCCGTAATCCCCGTCCCTGGAGGGCAGAACACATCGAATGAGGCAAACAAACAAAAGCCGTTGGCACACACCTGTCATCCCCGCACTCTGGGAGGCTGAGGCAGGAGAATCCAAAGTTGGAGCCCAACCTGTGTAACCTGGAGATTTAACAAGACAGTCGCCAAATAGAAATTAAATGAGGGCTAGAGGTGTACCTCAGTGCAAAGACCCTTGGTTCAGTACCCAATACTGGGAAAAAAGTAGATTTTTGGGTAGCAGTGAGTAATATAACAGACAGTGCAGAACAGCACAACAGATAACTCATCCTAGTGCCGGCTTCATTGATGCAGCTCTGTTTGCAGAGCGTGATTTCCGATCCCGCCTCCCCGCATCATTTATGGGCTAAGACACGCGTTACAGAGGCCTCCATTCGCCATCAGGCCACACTGAGGCATGGTTTTTATAGAAAAGGCAGAATAAATGCTTGATTCTTTCCCTTTATTTACGAGTTTTTAAAATCACAAGCTCGTTTCCTGGCATCTTCCACCAATGAATCATGGTTTTTAAAGGCCTCATTACAAACTGATGAATTTAAGCATTCGCTGTGCTCCAGTTTGGGAACCTTGCCTTTGTTGCTGAGTGAAGTCCCCTCTTTGGCCAGTGGCACCTCTATGAGGGGCTGCGGGGACCCCAGAGTCCCTTTGACACCCCCTCGCCGCCATCTGAGGTCAGCACCTTGACCTCCGGCAGGAAAGAGACCCAGAGCTCACCTCGGACCTGCGCAGCCCAACACCATGGCGTCCACGGGCTGGACAGGAGGGCGGCCGAAGGTCAGCTGCTGGTTTAGGGCCTGATCCTGGGCAGAATTAAGAAGCATTTTTTCATTTCGAGACATGGTCTAAATTCAAACTGATGCTTCCATTCAGATCGAGACCTGCAGAGTTTGTGCTTCACCCGCATGGAACAGCCGCACCCCCTGAGCCCACACCAAAGACTCAACAACACGCAATACACAATTTCAGTGTTTTAGCCTAAAATACACACAATAGTAAAGTAGAGGTACCAGCGCTGCCATCAATGGAATGACCGCTGCTGACAGTTTGAGACTGGTTATATGTGTTTGTAAGCTTTCCCTTTGAAATGCCTCTGCGTATCTCATTGTCTGTGATGTGTGATCAAAACACATGGTGAATGTTTACATTAAATATTTTTCTACATTAAAAAATTATTAGCTCCAGGTGTGGTGGCACTTGCCCATAATCCCAGCACTGGAGAAGTTGAGGCAGGAGGATCCCCATGAGTTTAAGGTCTGCCTAAACTACACAGCAAAACCCTGACTTAAAAATTTTTTTCTTTATTAGAGTAAAAGACACATTACCATTAGTCCTCCTCAGAATCTTCCCCTTTGCTTTGAACACACTGAGCTCATCACTCTTGTCATTTTTGAAGCAATTCTTGAAACCCTTTTTCATGAGTATCTTCCTGAGCTGTGGTCAAAAGCGCAGTGCACACTGCTCTCGCGAGCCGTCGCCAGGGTCCGTGTGTAGAGACGCGTGTGACTGTGTGTCCGCATCCACCCTATTCACCAAATCTGGCACGTGAGACCCCTGCCTGTTCCCCAGAGTCAGAATGACCGTGAAAGGAAAACATTTTGAACAGATTCAGGACGTTGAGGTCGCCAGGACAGCACAGCTGAAGACACTCAGGAAAGAGGACTCCAGAGCTGCTGCGGGAAGCGGCCGGGACGATGGGATGAGCGTGCTAAGCCAGGGAGAGGATTTGGTTCCAGATTAATGCACTATGGCTTTTACTGTAATACTGTTTTTTTTTTTTTTTTTGTACCAGGAATCAAACTCAGGAACTTGTGCTTACCAGGCAGGTACTTGTGCCACTGAGCTACATCCCCAGCCCTGTAATAAGTTTTTGTAAATTTAAATGCTCACTGTGTTTTATCGCACCCTGTATTCACACAGACAGAAGAGCATCATGTAACTAATATTGATGGATTATATCGAGGTAGAGACAAAGCAGTGTTTTAAAATTATTTGGAAAGCGGTTATTCAAAATGATGAAAACAGTATTTTGCCATCCTTTTTGGAAGAAGGCTAATATAAAACCCAAATAGTTAGGTTTTACAGTCACTTGGAAGTCTGCTGATAGGATTATATTATCACTAGAAAATGCAAATTAATTAGATTCGTGTTGTCTTCAGTGTTATGAAATCCTCTTAAAACTTGATTTGGTAGTTGCCCAAATATTTGCATAGCCCTAAAGCCAAGCCACACGCGGCATGTGCCCCAAAGCCTACCTTCCGGCCTTCTACCTGTCTCTTGTGGGGAGCTGTGTACCCCAGCGCAAACCGTGGGTGTCCCCTCTCGGGCCTCCCGTCGCCCTCAGCACACCTGACGCGCGGAGGCGACGCTGCCGGGGTCCTGGAACTCGCGCTTCCCCTTCGGGGCTGCAGCGAGCGTCCTCCATGTGCCGGAGGTGGCCCGGGTGGGGACGGGGCCCCGAGGGCTGCGGCAGAGCCTGCTCTTTGCCAGCTCCCAGAGGCGTGAGGCCAGCGCGACCTCGCTGAGCACGGGCAGAGCGGGGCGGGGCGGGGACACGGGAGACCCCGGGGCGCCTCACGGCCTTTGGCCTGGCCCCGGGCACCCCTCCGGCGCTGTCTGGCCACGCGCTCACACTCGCGCTTCCCTCTCGAGTTGATTCAGAATGAGCACCTCGCCAGGGCTCTGCGCAGGGCGGAAGCACCCAGGGTCCCTGCCCTGCCCGACCCCGTGACCCGGCCCTCGGCCCCCATCGCCGGCCGCGGGGCCGAGATGCCCGCCGGCCCCTCTGTGGTGGGTTCCCTGCCCTGGCAGCTCGTGCCCTCCCTGCTGGCCTCCCCTGGGCACCCCGGGAGCCCCTAAGGACGCTGCCCACAGCGGTGCCTCTGACAGCCTTGGGCCAAGCCCTGGGCGCGGGCGGGGCCTTGGCAGGAGGGGAAGTTGCCCAGGGACACATGGGGACCCAAGGGGGTCCTGAGAGGGTCCCCAGGGCTTTGAGTGGGTCCCGCTGGTGCCAGCCCCGCGTTAGCTTTTCCACTGCAGGAGCCCACAGGGCCTGCAGGGTCCACGCTCCCTCCTGGTGGCCGGGTCCACTACTCAGCGCCGCGCCCTGCAGCGGGACCGGGGTGGGACAGGAACGGGGCAGAACCAACGGTAGAACCGACGGGGGAGGCACCCAGCCTGGGAAGTGCCGGGTGGCAATGGCGGGGTGCGCGGAGAGCAGAGCCTGGTGGGGCGGCAGCCTCGACGTCCCTCTCCGGAGGGACGGGGTCACTTCTGAGCGCCCAGGGCTCAGCTGGCTGAGAACCCTCCTGCCGGGGGACCAAGGTGAGGATGCAGGAGGGGACACCGGGGCGGGTGTGCAAGTGGGGCGAGGGGCTTCCATCTGGGGGGCCTCGCTCCCTGTGGGGGCTGCAGGGACCAGCGGGGCTTGAGGAGGCCGCGGCTGTGACGTGGAAGGGCCTGAGAGGCCAGGGCCGCACCACGGGCCTCGCGCTGCCCCTGCCCCCCCCCGTGGGACCCTGTCCCCACACCGTCAGCACGGTGACGTCAGGGCAGCGAGTGGGCTGGTGGGGGCGGGGAGTCCCCAGGAGGGCGTCACTTCCAGGCCTGGCTCTGAGAAGAGAACTGAAAGTGTCCCGGGACGGGCAGCCGGTCACATCCGCAGTGCGCCCGCCTTTCCTGCGTGGCGGCGTGGGAGCGGCGGGGCCCCTACTGTCCCACCCTCGCCTGGGGCAGTCTCAGGTGGTCAAGTGGGCGGTGGCACTGACAGGGACCTGGGACAGTTGTCAAGCAGAACAGCGCTGGGTGCGTTACCGTAACGAAACCAGCACAAAGACCCGTGCCGATCAAAGTGCCAACATTTCCGGCAAACGCAGGGTCGGTCTTATTAGGCACCCAAGGGGCCACTGTGCCCACGGCCCCGGGATTCAGCCCAGGACGCTGTCCTCAGTGTGAGTACTCAGGCTTTCTGCCTGGCACCCCTGGGGTCCCGAGTTCTGAGTTCCCAACACCCGGTACTGTGTTCTTGGGCAACCCAGGAAGCCAGGGCCAGGCAGCAAGGGAGGGCAGGATCCCACGCCCTGGGGGTTTCCGTGGGTGACTCAGTTTCTCTGGAAGGCTGTCTCCATGGGGCTGTGGCAGTGACGTCTGACAGCCCAGCACTCCGGGCCCAGCAAGCCCCACAGCTCGGAGAGGAGCGGGGCACGCACAGCCCGGCACGGTCAGCTGTCGGCATTCGGTGCTGCGGGGCACCTGTGGGGGGCTGGTGCCCTCCAGGCCCGTACGAGTGGCCTGAGAAACGGCGTGGGCCCCCTCTGCTGGCTGTGCTTTGTGACGTAGCAGCCCAGACGTGGGCTAAGGTCGCCCAAACGGTCACTTTCCCCACCGCTGGGACCAGATGCCGACACATGCCGCAGAGGTTCACTGGCTCACGTCCACGAGGTTCAGGGTGCGAGCTCCGTGGTGGCAGCGGGGCCTGGGCGGAGGAGAGCTGCTCACAGCACGGCCAGCAGGAAGCAGAGAGAGGGGAGGACCAGAGGAGGCGTGTGCCCAGCAGAGGGGCTGCCCGCCCAGCCCCTGCCCCTGCACTGGTGCAGCTTCCGGCCCTGCCAGGGCAGAGAAACACCAGGCGCTGCCTGCAGTCCGGCTGTGAATGACGGTGGTGGGGTGGGGATGGGGCCCAGGCCAGCGGCATCCAGAGGGCCGGTTCTGAAGCTGGGGGCGGGGCAGGAAAAACCCAGGCTCTGGAAAGTGCCCAGGCGGGACCCGGCACCTGCCCACCACTGGGCATTGCCGCCCAGCGTGGGCTCTCTGTGACCCCCCCAACACGGGCCTCGAGTGCCGGCTGGGCCTGGGTCTGCGGGGACCTCCAGCAAGTGTCGGCTAGGCATAGGGTCACAGCCCAGCAAGGTTGGGAGCCGGGCCCGGGGCTCAGGGCTCTGGAGAGGGGCTGACGGGCGGTGGGCCAGCCACGCCCCTCCTCTGGGCCTCAGTTTCCACCTCCGTAGAATGGGGGAGGTCTGCTGATCTCTGGCTCCTTAAAGTCTTTGAGGAGTGCTGGGTTGGAGGCCAAGGAGACCCAAGCTGGGGTAAGGCTCTGCCTGCGGTGGTGGCCTGGGGGAGCCACATGGCCTGGGACGGCTTCGAGGGGCTTAGGGGTGCTCGGATGGGTGCACCCCAGGACAGCTCCTGAGAAGGTAGGCTTGGGTTGCAGAGGGCGGGAGGGGCTGGGGTCCGTCCCTGCGTGAGCCTGGCCCCATGCTGAGCTGCCCCTGCCAGGAAGCCGTGCGGGGTGCCGGCTCCTGACCACAGGCTGGATGGAGGCGAGGCCCTGGGCTCTGCACAGGCGCAGGAGGGGAAGCCCAGGAGGGCGGGGCTGAGGGCCCGGCTCTGCCTCCTCTGGAGCTGTGTAGGGAGCAGACCGCGCTCTGTGAGATGCTGCAGCCTGCCAGGCGGGGGGCGCCCTGTCTCCATCCGACGGCCGCCACCCCAGCCTTCCCTTCCCACCGGGCCTGCCCATCCCAAGGAGGGGCACAGCCCCACAAGGCCGTGCAGCTGAGTGGGGTCACACGGCTCAGCCTGGGGCCCCAATGACAGCAGGTGGGTGCCATGGCCGTGGCCGGGGCGGGGCCCGGGGTGCAGGGTCTCAGCAGCGAGCCTGTGCTGAGGTCTCTCAGAGTGGGCTGGGGCTGTGCCGGAGACCTGGGTCCTTGGGGTGGACACTCCTCGGGGGAGCCGGGCGGAGCACGTCCGGGCTGGACGGGCGGCTGCTCTGAGAGGGTTGGGAGCAGTCTCTCGGGTCTTGCTACCCCGCCAGTTCGGGCCTGAGGTCTTTGTGGGTGGTGACCTGTGCTGGGATAGAAAGCAGCCGAGCGCTGGCCCTCGAGAGGAGCAGCAGGCTTTGCCAGCCGTGTTTTAGTCTTGGGTCCTCGTGTCTACTACGTGGGGTGGGTGCTGGGTGCTGGGTCACCCCGCTGAGGCCCTGTGCCACCCAGGACCAGGCCCCTGCACCCAGTCTGCCCATGGCTTGACAGTGCCTGGCGTCCTCAGGCCAGACCCGGGCAGATGGGGGCTGCAGTGGGCTCGGCCCCCGCGGGTGGCCACGCTCGTCTCCCCACGACAGGCCGTGCCCAGCCCAAGAGCAGCTTTCTCGGCACCGGGGGACATGAATCCCTCACCACGACAGCCCCGCCCGGGCAGGAAGTCACAGGGACAGAGTCACCGCTTCCCAGCCAGGGCCCTGAGTGCGGGCCACGTGCAGACGTCCACCGGGAGCCTGCTGGTGGGGGCGAGGCCTGCGGTCCCTGGGGCCTCACCCCTGCGCTCTCGGGGCCCCCTGAAGGACGAAGCCCAGAGCCTCAGATGGGCCTTGGACTCTGCCAGAGTTTGCGTTCTGCTCCCCACAGCCCAGTGTTTGTTTTATTCTAAATGGGAAACCTGGAAGACTGCGGTCAGACGCGTCAGCCTCCCCCAGAGCCCTGGGCCGCGCTGGCGGATGGAGTCTCGGCCTGAGTGTGCGGCGTGGGCGTCGGACACTACACTACACAGCCCGGAGGATGGGGGACACCAGGGCTGCTCCCCTCCCCGGCGGGCCGGTTATTGGGAGGTGCCACACGCAGGACCCCCGTCCAGGGCTGACCCCACCCAGGCCGGGGTGCCCCACGAGGAGCTGGGATTCTTCCCATTTCACTTTGTTGTCGTGGTGGCGCGGTTTGAACCCGGAGCCTGGCCCATGCAAGGCGCGCTCTCTGCCCCGAGCCACACGCAGGCCCCACTCCTGCAGGGCTGAGCAGGAGCTCCAGACGGGGCCCTGGGGCTGCGAATGTGGCCGGGAGCCAAAGGTGGAGAGGCGCAGAGGCGTCGTGGTAGTCGCATTGGGTGCTCAGGGGCCCCCCCGAGGGGCCTCCGAGCCCCAGCGGCGGAGGAGAGGAAGCAGGCAGGGGGCCGGGCCTTCAGTGGTGCGGGAGACTGCACGGGCGCGCGGGGCTCGGGCCGCGGTGAATGTGCCGTGTAACTGCGCAGAGGAAGAGGAGGCTGAGGAGGAGAAGGCGCGTGCTGAGCTGTGGGCCCCGCCCGACCCTCGGGGCTGGATGCCTCCCTGTCCTGCACCCTCAGGGCCCAGGAGGAGCTGGGCACAGCTCTGCCAGCCTGCGCAGGCCTTCCCTGGGGGCAGAGTCCCCTCTTCCCCGTGAGCCTCAAAGGGGAACCTGAGGTCCTGCGCCTTGGGAGGACCTCTGACACCCAGCCCGCCGCCCAGGGCCCACAGCACTGGGCGCTGGCCAGATCCCAGGCAGCGCTGCGCAGGGAGCCCCACTTATGGCCGGGGGGAGGTGTCAGAGCTGGGGCGTCCAGTTTGATGGCCTTTACCGCCCTGCCGGGGTATCGGGCCACCCGGGCTGGGTCTGGGGGCCCAGTTTGGGCCTCCCAGGCATCAAGAGGCCAGCATCCATGTGGGGGGGTGGCAGCCCTGCCAACGACACTGGGGGGACCCCAGCTCTGGGCAGCAGGGTCAGGGCCTGGAGGGACAGGGACGCCCTCATGCTACGACCGTTGGGAGCTCTGTTCCGGAGCCCCAGGGTGGACGCCCTGCTCCCAGATGTGGGGCTGGGGTGGAATCAGCAGAGGACAGGCCCGGGGGGGAGGCGTGGGCAGGGAGGGAGGAGGGAAGCCAGGGCTCCGGAGCCTTCTGGGGAGCAGAAAGTCCTGAACCCCACCCCTGCTGTGCCCAGATGGAGGGGAGGGCGGTAGCTCCCCGGGGTCAGGTGCAGTAGAAGGGAGGTGTCTCCCCAGCCAGGGCCTCTGAGGGCAGCAGGCAGCCTGGATTCCCCGCAGGCCCGTCTGGGGTCCTTAGGCCGAAGCAGCATCACCCCCGGGTCTCTGCCCGGAGCTGCAGGCTGCGAGGTCGGCCGGGCTGGCCTGCCCGGAGGGCTCGGGCGGGCGTGAGCGTCTGGGAGAGGGATCTGCCCCAGTCCACCCCCTCGGACTCACTGGGCCTCTCCGAAGGCCTCGGTTTCCCACCCGTCCATGGGGCAGGGTGGGCCTCGGGGGGTGACCTCAGCTTTTCAGTTTCTCTGATTGCTCTGGGAACTTGGGGTCTCTGTGCGAGGGTGGGGCCGCCCCCGCCTGCCCTCCACTGACCTCCCACTCTCCCGCAGCCCGGGGACCATGAACGAGACTTGCCGGCCCTCTGAAGAGCCGTACGCGCTCAGGATCTTCATCACGTCCTACTCAGTGCTGCTGCTGGTGCTGGGCCTGCTGCTCAATGGCCTGGCGCTCTGGGTGTTTTGCCACCGCATGCCCAAGTGGACAGAGACCCGCGTGTACATGACCAACCTGGCTGCGTCTGACTTCCTCCTGCTCTGCTCCCTGCCCTTCATGCTGGTCTCGCTGAAGGACGGCGAGGACACGCTGCAGTGCCTGCTCTCGCAGGTCATCTACATGGTCAACAGATATATGAGCATCAGCCTGATCGTGGCCATCGCGGTGGACCGCTACCTGGGCGTGCGGCACCCGCTGCGCGCCCGCAGGCTGCGCTCCCCACGGCAGGCGGTGGCCGTGTGCCTGGCGCTCTGGGTCCTGGTGGTCGGCTCGCTGCTGCTCCGCCTGCACCTGGGGCAGCAGGAGGGCGGCTTCTGCTTCCGGAACTACTCACGGCACAACTTCAGCTCCACCACCTTCTCGCTGCTCGGCTTCTACCTGCCGCTGGCCGTGCTGCTCTTCTGCTCCCTGCAGGTGCTGACCGCGCTGGCCCAGAGGCCGGCCGCTGAGACGGGCCAGGCTGAGGCCACCCGCAGGGCCGCCCGCATGATCTGGGCCAACCTGGCCGTTTTCGTCGTCTGCTTCCTGCCGCTGCACGTCGTGCTGACCGTGCAGGTCGCTGTGCGCCCAAGCTCCTGTGCAGCCCGCAAGGCGTTCAGCCTCGCCCTCTCCATCACCAGCCAGCTGTCCAACGCCAACTGCTGCCTGGACGCCATCTGCTACTACTACATGGCCAAAGAGTTCAAGGAGGCGTCCATGTGGCCCTCGGCCCACAGGAGCCAGGACTCCCAGAGCCTGACCCTCTCCTAGGACTGCGCTGCCCATGACGTCTTGGACCTGTGACCAGGAAGAAGGGCCAAGATCAAGCCCAGCTCGCTGGGGGCCAGGACCCTCTCCAAAGGCCCGGGTGGGAGGAGGCAGCCTGGGGATGCTGCACCTGCTCCCTTGGGAAGGGTCCAGGACGGGGGCTGAAGGAGCCCAGGCACAGCCGCACACCTGGCCCACCAGGAGCTGCCGCACGGGGCACCGTGGTGCAGCCTCGATGGCCAGCCTTCCGCGGTGATCCCCGGGGCAGGGATGAAGCTCTCTCCTTCGTCGGTCCTGCAGGGCCCACCGCGTCACCTACACTCAAGTGGCGGGAAGCAGGGAGGGGACGTGTGTCTCCGGGAGTCGGGGACATCTCCCAGGGGACTCCCGGCTGTCCACTGTGGGGCCACCTCACTTCCTGTCACCTCTTCCTGTCTGGGGAGCCATGCTGAGGGGAAAGACCAGGGCGCCCCCAGGTCTGCCGTGGGTGCAGCACCAGTGGGCCTCTCCTCGAGCTGCAGCCCACCCTGCTGCCCTTCGGCCGGGTCAGACTCCATGGCAGCCCTGTCAGGTGGGCCGTGCCCCCAGGAGACGCCTGGGTGAGGATGCAGGGCCAGCAGCAGGTGTCCAGGCCTCTGTGGCCCCCCACCCTCCTCTCCCTTCACCTCCCCACTGCCCAGCCACTGCTGCCCCCGCCCGCCAGCTTCCTGAAAACAGCTCCTCATCCACCCCACCCCTGCCTTTGGGGCGACCCAGCCCTCCCAGAGCCCACTCTGTGGCTTGGGCCAGGGCACAGCTGAGCAGGTAGTGTCCATGTCCCTGATGTCCACCATCGTGACTTTTATTTCCTTTTTTAAAATTTTGTTTGTTTTTTCGAGACAGGGTCTCCCTCTGCAGTCCAGACTGCCCTTGAGCTCACTATGCAGCCCAGGTTCCCTTGAACTCATGGCAGTCCTCCTGCCTCAGCCTCCTGAGTGTATGCTGCTGCGCCTGGCTGGAATCTTCATCTCCAAGTGACAGGGAGTCCACGGGAGGTTCCCACCGGGGATGCAATCCCTAGTTCTGCCCTTGGCCAGATTTGGAGGTCTAGGGGACAGGAGAGACAAGGCTGGCATTGGGGGGCAGGGAGGGCATGTGTCCCCAGACATGGACTCTTCCCAGAACTCCTCAGACAGCAGCCTGAGGAGGAGCAGTGTCTGCTGGCACTCCCTGCTCGAGCTGCCTGAAAACGCTTCTCCCGGCCCATTTTCCAGGGGTGCGGGCCTGGCCTCTGTTTCTGTGATAATCCAAATACAGTTTAGCATCGCCCCCAGTGTCACTGTTCATGGCTGTCTTAGTCACTTCCCCCCTTGCCGAGGTGAAATACCGGACACCCACCATGGAGAGGAGGAGGGGCTTCTCGGAGATCGTGGTTTAGGAGTCTCGGTGCTCACGTGGCCAGCAGCATGGCAGGAGGGCCCGGCGGAGGAGAGCTGCTCGCAGCATGGAGGACAGGAAGTAGAGCGGGAAAGCGGGAACCAAGCAGGGCAATGCAGCTGCGGCCCACGCCCTCAGTGACCTCTCCTGACCAGACGCTGCCTCCTAGCAGTGAGGCAGCCATCAGCCCAGGATCCAGGCGCCTTCCAAACGCCGAGGCCCTGGGGACCCTGTCACCCCTAAACTGCCACAGCAGGAGAGTGGATTCAGACTTGGGCGATGCACAGGCTCGGGAGAGCGAGCCAGCCATGAGGGTCTCGGACTCCGGCAATGTGTTCCGGAACGCCGGCCTGTCCTCGTGGTGCTGAGGTCTGGGGCAGGCGGAGGACAGGGTGGCCACCTTGAGGCCGAGCGCGGTCAGGGGCGGACGCGCTGCCTCTCCCTGCCCCGAGGAAAGGGGAAGCAGCGTGGGGAGATGGGCAGGACCCGAGTCCCGGCAGCCCCGCCCGGGGCCTGCTGTGTCCTCTGCGCCAGGCGCACGCCTGCAGGGCGTCAGGTGTGGGGCAGCTGTCGGCCAGGTTCATGGCAGTGGACTCTGCAACGCTCCCCAAACCCTGGCTTATCACAGTCCTTCTGCCACAGGACCCCACTCCTACACGGGAAGGGGGCAGGACAGGCGGCAGCGAAGCAGGGCGCCAGTGGGCCCCAAGGGACAGAGGCCAGGGCGAGAAGCCCCGGGCACTGGCCCAACCGGGAGCCCAGGGCCGAGCTCCCCACCGCTGCTCAGGGTTCAGGAAGCTGACTCTGTCTCTTGCCAAAGAGAAGCCTGGCCGCACTTGCGGGTCTTGGCCTCCAGACGCCGGGCTCTGGGCTGTTTGCCAGTCGGGGCGGGGCCTGGAGTCTCTCCTGCCAAACCTGCGGACAGAGTTGGTGGAAACGGCAGTACTGACCGTGCCCAGCAGGGCGGGCCCCCATGCCACGCTCGCCACGCGGGGGAGCCACCTCTGAGTTCCAAGTGCGGAGAGGGCATGACCATCCCTCAGGGCCACCATCCTCGCAGGCTGGCCCAGGCCTTTGCGAGGAGCCCTGTGCTCCCTGGGCTGCCGGGAACTTCGGGCCCCACCGGCAATGTCTCTGCCCCGAGCCGGGGACAGTGGAGCTGGGACTGAGCCCCGGTCTCCGTGGCCCCTGGGTGGTTCCCGTGGCTGCAGCGGCAGGCCGGGGCTGAAGGCTGCTGTCTCTGGGCTGCTGGCCCTGAACTGCCCACTGTGGTCAATGCAGGTTCACTGGGTGTGGCTGAGTGAGGGCGGGGCGAGCGGGTGAAAGGTTCCAGGTCCTTCCCAAAGCCACAGCTGGCCGCGGGCAGCACTCGAGGGGAGTCAGGCTCCTGGAAGGTCTGGCTGTGGTCGTCGTGTGTCCAGGGCTGGACTGGCCGAAGAGGGTGAGAGGCAGGGGGCAGTAAGGAAAGAGCCGGGGAAAGACGCGTGGGGCCTCGGGTCCCCATCGCCGTGAGTGGGGCACAGGGCGGGGCTCTGCCCACTGGAGACGCACAGCGCAGGGCGCCCACTGGTATTACTCAGAAATCAAATGAGGCAAAAGCCATTTGCTAATGAGATTTGCATTTCCATAATGCACATTATTTGAAATTATGATTCCATCAGTCTCCATCTGAGATGCATAATCACTCAGATCAAACAATAAACCAAAGAGAAACATCAAGATCACTTTAGAAGACAAAGGAAGCTTCCTGCTGTGGTTTGGGATTATGTTATTACGCTTACGAGCTGTGACGCAATAATGTAATCACGCTTTTTCCAAATAGAATAACATCAAAACACTTTAATTTTTTTTTTCTGATACCGAATCTCACCGTGTAGTTCAGGCCGGTCTTGAACTCACCATGAGCCCAGGCTGGCTTCAAACTCCTGGCAATCTTCTTGCCTCAGCCTCCTGACTGCTGGGAGTACAGGTGAGTGCCACAGGATCCAAAATACTTCTAAGAGTCTTGTTTAAGTCCCATGAACTGACAGGACGTCCTAAGAGTTACAGGCGGACCGATGACCACTTAATAGTAATAAAACCAAACAAAAATGTTATTTTAGTAGGACATAAGATAGAATTATTTTAGCAGCAGGAAGAGCATCTCGCTCAGAAGTGGGTTTCAGGGAGGCAGCTCTGCTGGGGTCAAGCCGTGTGGGCGGTGCCAGGCGGAGTCGCAGGTCTTCCCTGGGAAGAGGATCGAGGCAAAGACAGCTGAGGGCTGAGCGGAGGCGCCCAGTGTCACTGCCTGAGGCCGGGAGAGAGGGTAGAGGACCGGGCCCTCTCCACCCGGGACAGTGAAGGCCCTCTCGGGGGTCCGTCCTGTGGAAGGGCGGGTGGGCGGGCATCACAGCAAAGCCTGTCCCCGCACTACGGAAGGGACACTGCGGACACGGCCAGCGCCAGAGGGCACAGGCTGTGGCTCCGGCTGTTTCTGTCTTAGTTACTTTTCTTGTTGCTGAGACAAAATACCCGACACCCAAAATTCAAGGAGAAAAGGTTTGTTTATTTTTATTTATTTATTTTTTTGTGGTTTTTTGAGACAGGGTCTCACCATGCAGTTCAGGCTCACCTTTAGCTCACTTTGTAGCCCAGGCTGGTCTCTAACTCGCAATGATCCTCCTGCCTCAGCCTTCCAAGTGCTGGGATTACAGGCGTGAGGCGCCACGCCCGACTGAGGAAAGGTTCATTGAGCTCACGGTGTGTGGAGGGTTCGGTCGTAGTCCGCTGGCTCCCTGGCCGGGGGCAGGCGGAGGGGAAGCAGCTCGTGGGGAGCAGGAGGCAGCAGAGCGGTGGCGAGCAGCGCGGGGCGGGCGGCCCTCTCTGTCCCGGTATTCTGTCCAGGCTACCGGCGCACGGGGCCCTGGGGGACATCTAGATACCAAGTGGTTTCAAGAAGCTTGTTGACGGGGCCAGGGATTTAGCTCAGTGGCATAAGTGCCTGCCTGGCAAGCACAAGGTCCTGAGTTCAATTCCTGTTACCAAAAAAGAAAGAAAGAAAGAAAGAAAGAAAGAAAGAAGGAAAGAAAAGAAAAGAAAAAAGAAAAGAAAAAGAAAAAGAAAGAAGCTGGGTGACTGCTCAAAGCAAGAGGAACGAAGTTCTGGTCGGCCTGTGACCCAGGTGGACCCAGAGACAGGGCGGGCAGCGGAGGGTGTGACGGATGGCCACGGCGCAGGGCTCTTGGACGCCCACACAGGGAGTGGCTCGAAGCCAGGAGCAGCTGGGGGGCCAGAGGACCCTGTGACCCTGGAGGCCGCTGGGGAGAAGCCGAGCTCACGGCGCTGTCCTCCCCGCGGTCCACAGAACTGAGAGGCTGGGCTGAGGCCGCCGCCGAGGGACGCGCCGGACAGCCCCCAACGGCAAAGCCGATGCCAAAAGCAGCTTCTCGTTCCCCTAAGCTCGGGGCCGAGCCAGAAAGGAAGGCGTGGGGGTGGGGGGGGCACAGCGGGGTGTCCCCTCCCGTGAGCAGGAGCCGCAGCCTCTGGGGCCGGCGCCAGAGCGCACCACCTGCAGGGACCGTGGGCGGCTTCCGAGGGGGGATCGCAGCCACAGGAGGAGCCGCAGCCCTCGCCTCTTCCCGAGCTCGGCTCCCGCAGACCCCTAGGAAGCGCACTGCCCGGACGCTGCCCCCCACTCAGGCTCGCCGAGGGCCCCGGGCCCAGAGGTCGGCTTCCGCGCATTCAGGCCGTGGGGAGGACGGGGCCCTGGCTCCTCGGGAGGGCGACGGTCACCCTGCGCTTTCCTGGCATGTGTGGCTTCCGCCAGCGTCCCCGAGCCTCCTCGTGACTGCGGTGCACACCGGCTGGGCCACGTCGGCACAGAAATTCGCCTGCTGAGAATTTTAATCCTTCTATTACCACAAACGGGTGGGCAGACGTCACGAAGCGGACCTCGGAACACGCAGGTGACTCAGAAGTCCCTGCCCGGGAGGACCCGGGTCTGGAGGGCAGCCAGGGTCCACAGCCGCGCACAGCTGGCCAGGCCAGTGACGGACGTCGGGGAGGCCTTGCCGCCCACGCCTCCTCCTGCCCCTGCTGCTCCTGGTCAGCAAACACACGAACCTACCACAGCCGCCGCCGTCGGCTGCAGCTCACCTGGAAGTGGGGCCTCTGTGGCTGCGGGCCCGGCGCCCTGGTGCATCTCCCCGCCTCTGCCTCCTTTGACCTCTGGTAACCGTCACACCGTGAGTGTGTGACACAGCATCGCCGGGTAGGACTCCTCTCAGCAGGGCCCGGTTTGCGTCACACGGGGAGACCAGCAGGTCCAGCACAGCCCTGAACGAACCCTGACACCCGTTCTCCGCAGACCCGAGATGGAAGGGACTTTCCTCAGTACAACCATGGCGTCTCGGAAACCCCGCAGTTAACACCAAATGTCAGCCAACACCACTCATGCCGTGAGCGAGAGCTCAGCCCGAGGACAGGACGAGGCGAAGGGCGCCCGTCTCGCCTCCCGGGCTCCGGCCTGCAGCGACGTCCAGGCAGTGCCCCGGGACCAGACCAGCGAGGCCTGCAGAGGCCCCCGCCGTCCCCACAGATCAGAAGCCTCAGTGTTAGCAAAACTCAAGTTTCCGTAAAAGGGTCTCTGGATTCAATGCAATCCCAACTGTGACCTCACCGAGCTTTCAGATCGGAAATCGACGCGCAGACGTGAAGGAACTAGGACAGCCAACGCGCTGGACGAGGACGGGAAAGCCGAAGGGCACGCCTGCGTGGCTCTGAGATGGAACACGGGTAGGCAGGGATCCAGACCGCAGCGCTGGTGCGCAGAGGGGCTGAGCTGGCAGCGGAAGCGAGTGCGGGGCCCGTAAGCAGGCCTTACCGAGAGTCAACCGACTCTTTCTGGTACTGGAAATCGAACTCATGACCTCACACTTGCCAAGCAGGCGCTATGCTGCTGAACTGTGTCCCCGGCCCTCAACTGACCCCTAACCAAGTGACCAAAACATTTCAGTTGGGAGAGAAAGGGTTTTTTACCAAATGGTGCTGGAACTGTTGGACATCTGTGGAGAAGAAGAAATGTGACTCTCACTTCACACGGTAATCAAAAATCATTTCAATACGTATCATAAATTTACACTTGAACGCTAAATCATACAACTTTGAGAAGGAAATGGGAAAGATCACTACGACGGGGGCGGGTGTGTGTGACAGATAAGTTTCGGGCCGTAGGCAGCAAGCAGTAGCTATTAAACTAAAAACTCCTTAAACGAATATGCTCCTTATCAAAAGATACCAGTCAGGAACTGACCAGAAACCGGGAGAAAATATTTACGAAACAAATATCAGACAAAGGACAGGTATCCAGAATGTGTAAGGGGTTAGTGTGACTCAGTAAAAAGACATGGCACTGAACTGACAAAACGGCGAGGGAGAAGAACGTGGATCCGGGAGCTCGCGGGAGTTTCCCTCCCCGCCATCAGGAATTCGGCTCCGAACCACACAGAGATGGAACCCGGGGCTCAACACAGTGGGCAGAGGTTCTAAACTTGCTGACACCGACTGGAAAGGCAGCACACGCCTCTCCCACTGCTGGTGCGGTGCAGTACGCTGCGACCACTCTGGAAAGCCATGAGGGAGTACTTGGGGCGTTTCAGGCGTTCACGCCAAGCATAAACACACGTTGGCAGAAGACCTACACAAGGACGGCTTGTAGCAGCTTTGTTCATATCCGTTAAGAACCAGAACCAAATATTTATTACGAGGAAGATGGGTGAGCAGAGGCTCGTCCATAAATGGACTCTGACAGTAAACAGAAGGCGATGAGACACGGGACGTCGCTGCGCACAGACAGGTCCCCGCCTGCCACAGCAGGGCCGGAGCTCGGGACGCCACCCAGAGGCGACGCCGGGCCCAGGGCGGGGAGGTGTCCACGGGGCGTGGGGAGCTCCCGGGATGATGCGAATGACTCTTGGTGCCGGTGGAGTCTCGGGGTTCACCTGAGGAAGGCGTGGAGTTTGCACCGCGTCGCGTGTGTTTCTGGGTAAATGTTACCTGCAGATAAGAAGAGCCCCAGGGAGGTGCTGACCCTCTGGTCCCGGGGAGTCTGCGCGGGGCTTCTCGGCCGCCCAGGGCTCCAGTGGGCCAGGAGCCGGGCCTCTCCCCTGCAAGGGCCTCACTCGGGTGGGACTTCCCGGGGGTCCCCGCCTTCTGGGGGGCCCGGAGGCCGCCCCGCATCTGGGCCCCAGGACTGTGCCGCAGCCGGCTGGGAACAGACAGCCCTCCGCAGGCGCTGGCCCTCCCGGGTCTTGGGGAGGGCAGACCCGAGGTTAGAAAACCAAGAACCAGACTCCCCCAAAAGTGGCCCAGGCGTGGGAGGTGAGCGGCCGGGCACCCGCCCGACTGGTTCTGGGGAGAGGGAGCCAGGCTGCGGCTCCCACCCTCTTGTTAAATGCGCCCCGACTCGCAGGCCGCCTGGTGCGGCGGGGGCCAGGCTGCAGGGGCGGGGCCGGCACACCTCCCACCGCCCGGCCCAGCACCCTCCCCGGCTGGCACTGCCACCTTCAGGTCAGGAGCCGCAGCCCAGCAGGGCGGCCCTGCCTCCACCTGAGGGCGCGGGACGGAGGCTGGGGAGTCCCGGGAGGATGGAGGAGCCCCTGCCCCCTTCCCGCCCCGGGGAGTCTGCACGGAGCTCGCCCTGCAGAGACCCAGCCAACCGTGCCACCCAGCGACCTGTGAGGACCAGGCCCAGCCGGGGGCCGCCCCGCCCGCACTGCAGCCTGTGCCTCTCTCCGCGGCACAGTCTCCCCCTCTTCCTCCCAGGAGCGTCCCCTCCATGTCAGGGACGTCACTTGCCTGGGTGGGGGTGGCTCCGGCACCCCTGCCCCAACAGGTAGGAGGAGCACAGCCCTTCCCTGGCCGCTCCCTCCCAGCAGCCTCTGCGTGCCTTCTCTGCACCGGGGCGACCGCTCCCACCACCCTCAGTGCCCCCTGCAGCCGCCCAGCACATCGGGACCTCTCCTCCTCTGTCACCTGGCGGTGTCACGGCGGTGCCCTGATGAGCACCACCCTCTGAGACTGCGACCCCCTGCTTCCGGCCCTCCCACCCGGCCGGTGTCCAGCACAGGGTCCCAGGCCCCTCGGTCCCAGGCTTGGGGGCCCCAGCACAGCAGTGTGTCACATCTGTGCCTGGCTGCAGCGGAAGGGGTGATGGCCCGGCCTCGCTTGAGCACAGCGCACCCTGCAGCTGAGGCGGAAGCAGGGAGACGCAGAGGGGGATGAGGGGCCGGCCTGCTGGGGCGCGAGGCTTCCTGGCGCATGGCGGTAGGGGCCACGGCCGGTCCCAGGCTGCACTGCTCCCAGGTGGCTCTAGCAGTGGGTGACCCATGGGCAGGCGGAGCTGTAGGCCCTGGCCAGGTGCAGGGAGCAGGTGCTGTGGTCCCAGTGCCAGCAGCCCAGGTGTGAGTCACGGCTCAGGGACCGCGGCCTTGAGGGGTGGCAGGAGCCAGGCGAGGGCCTGTGACTCCCACACCCAGGGAGGACGCAGGCGGGGCGCGTCTGCAGTGGGCCTGCCAGCCTGTGGCCCTGGCACGAGGGCCCAGGTGTGGCATTCCCAGAGGCCAGCTGGACTCCCACCGCCCCTCAACCTCAGGCTCCGGGCCGGCAGCCTGCTGCGTCACCTGGGCGCTGTCGGCGCACTCTGGGGAGCCCAGGCCCATGGCTGGCCTGAACTCGTCCCTGTCCTTCTTCGTCGTCACCTGCGCCCTGTGTGAGACGGCCAGGCGGGTGTCCAAGGCCCTGCTCCCGACGGGGGCCTATGCCAGCTTTGCCCGGGAAGTGGCTGGCGCGGCCCAGCTGGCCGCCTGCTGCCTGGAGATGCGCGCACTGGAGGAGTTTGGGCCCTGGGCCGCAGGCGTGGGCCCCGACCTCCTGCTGACGCTGCTCTTCCTGCTGTTCCTGGTGCACGGGGCTACCTTCGACGGCGCCTCCGCCAACCCCGCCGTGGCCCTGCAGGAGTTCCTCCTGGCCGAGGCCACGCTGCCGAGCACCCTGCTGAAGCTGGCGGCCCAGGCGCTGGGCGTGCAGGCGGCCGGGGCCCTGACCCGGCGCTGCTGGGCGTGGGAGCTCAGCGACCTGCACCTGCTGCAGAGCCTCCTGGCCGCACACTGCAGCTCCGCGCTGCGCACGTCTGTGGCCCTCGGTGCGCTCGTGGAGGGCACCTGCGCCTTCTTCTTCCACCTGACCCTGCTCTGCCTGCGGCACAGCCTCCCCGTCCACAGGGCACCGGCCGTGGCCCTGCTGGTCACCGTCGCGGCCTACACAGGTGAGGCCAAGTTCCCTCTGCTGGGCCCGTCAGGACCGCGACCCCTCGTGACGCAGGAGAGGGGTGCCAGCCGGGGCCCCTGCGGGCTGGGCAGCATGACCACAGACCCTGGGGGGGGACCCGGCCCTGGCCAGCTGTCTGTCCCCAACTCCCAGGGCTCTGTTTACCAGGAAGGCCCACAGCTGGGGAGGGAGCGGCCAGGTGGTTGCCCAGGGCCTGGCCCAGCTCTGGTCGGGGACCTGGTCTGGTCCCGGCCCCTCCAGGGGTGACAGATGCCACAGCGGGGGCTGCGAGGTACCTGCCAAGGTCCATGGAGCTGCGGGTGCAGCTGGCCAGGTTCCTCGTCCACCCAGCTCCAGGGCCACACCGCCGCCTGCTCGCCCCAGGCCCAGACCCTCCCTGTCCTGCCGGCTGTGCGCCCTGCTCCTTGGCGGTGCCTCCGGCCTGCCCCCAAGGCCCCTGGGGCTCCAGCCTCCCCGCTTCCTGCCCGAGACTGAGTCTCCTTGGTGCCCTCCTCCCGTCTCCATCTCCTCTCCCGCCCCGTCACTCTCCGTGTCTCGCCCCCCCATCTCCAGCAAGGGCCACCCCCTTCTCGTGGGGTGTTGGAGGAGGGGTGCCCCTGCCACGGCCTCATGGCGTCTCAGAGGATGGCTCGGGCCCTGGCCTGGACAGGCCGCAGTGGCAGTCCACCGTGGGGCCATGTGCTTCTGTCCACAGCTGGGCCCTACACGTCTGCCTTCTTCAACCCCGCGCTGGCCGCCTCTGTCACCTTCCACTGCTCGGGCCACAGCTTCCTGGAGTACGCCCAGGTGTACTGGCTGGGCCCTCTGGCCGGTGAGTGGGGGGACCCTGGGGCAGTGGCAAGGGGGCCTGGGTGGCGACTCTGGGCCAAGGACAGATAAGGAAATTGGGCCCCCCTGGCCTCCTGGCCGCCTGCCCTGCCTGCGGGTGGGGACGCAGACCCATGGTGCTGGCCTGGCTCTCGGGGGCCTGTGGTGGGGGGCGAGGCGCCAGTCGTGCTCCTGGCGTTGTGGGCAGTGGCGGAGGTGGCTTCGATGGCCTGTCCTGTCCTGGGCCGATGTCATCACGGGGGAGGAGGGAAGCCAGAGTGTGCTCCTGGCCCCCAGCACCTTGTCCTCCTGAGCAGGGTCCCTCTTGCCGCTGGCACTGATGGTGAGGAGCCCTGGGGTGACAGGACCACCCCCCAACCCAGGGCAGTGGGCCGAAGGGCCCCCCAGGACAGCCCGGAGCATGGAGGATACCCTCTACCCTCCCAAGCATAACGGGGCGCAGCGAAGCCCCGGGACTCTGCTCCCCGGGCTCGGAGGCCAGGCAGCGCCCCTTACAGAGGGGTGAGGGCCCTGGGAATTCTGGGAGCCATTCTTGTCTGCAAGCCTCGGCGTGGGTGGGGAAAGGGCGTCTGTGCGACCTGCACCCCGCGCTCTCCGTGCCGAGGCCTCCAGGGAGACCCCGTGCTCCGCGTTCCCGGGCCTCCGTCTCCCCGGTCACTGCCCTCCCACCGGCGCTTTGACTCCTGTTTTCATCCACATGCCCCCCGCGGTGGGTTTGTGCCTCCTCGTGGTGCCCAGGCGCCTGAGGACGAGCCCGGCAGAGACGGCGCCTCCCGCATGGACGGCCGCGCGTCCGCCCCCAGCCGTGCGGGTAGCTGGTGTGGCTGGGATCGAGCTCGGCCTGGAGTTCGCTGTCCACGGAGTTCAGGCCTCGCTCTGGGGCCTCTGTGCCCCTTCCCGGACTCCGGTGCCTCACACGGCCCCGGGAGAGCCGCTGCCTCTGAGGTAGGGGAGAGGGCGCTCCCGGCTCGCCCGACCCTGTGGTCACAGGTGTCCCTGGTCCTTAGGCTCCAGCCTCTGCTGCTGTCCCCACGTCCCCCCTCTTCTCACAGAGACGCCGGTGCTGCTGGCTTTGGTGTCCTCTCTGCTGCTCACACCGACGCAGCCCCTGTTTCGGGGTGGGGGGCGGCGCAGTTAGAGGTTCTGGTGTGGCCTCGCACTGCACACCGTTGTGGGCTTGCAGCAGCCCGGCACAGCCTGGCAGGCACCCCCTTGGGGAATGCCCCTGTCCCCCAGGCTCAGGTGGGGGCCGCGTCCAGGGGCAACGGGCCTCAGGACCTCTGCTCTCCTCCTGCTTTCTGCTCAGCCCTGGGACCTGGGGCCGCTGCCTGCTGGGACTTGGGGTGCCAGGGAAGAGAGGGCCATTCTCCTGCTCGCCTCCTGCTTCCCGGGGATGGGCTCCCCAGTTCTGTCTCTGGGATTCGTCTGCTTGCCCCTCAGCTCCCAAACTGCGCTGCTGTGTCTCCCCACAGAGACCCATCTGGGCGGGGTGACACCTGGGCTTGGATCCCACCCTAAGGCAGCTTTGGGAACCAGCGAGGCCCCCACATCCCGAGGTTCAGGTAGAACCCACCCTGCCAGCTGGTGGCTCCGAGCCGCCGCCCTGGTGACCCAGTTGGTGGCCCTCCGCGCCTGTTCCTCCTCAGAGGGGTTTGGCCAGGCTGCGGCCACAGGAC
Source organism: Dasyprocta punctata (assembly GCA_004363535.1). NCBI lineage: Eukaryota > Metazoa > Chordata > Mammalia > Rodentia > Dasyproctidae > Dasyprocta > Dasyprocta punctata. The sequence goes on from RJWM01001025.1 coordinate 47,541, forward strand.
CGCCTAGTGACAGTTCAGTCCCGAGGGGCAAATCCGCTCTCTTCTGCCTTGGTGCTGATCTTCTGGGAAATAGGGATTCTCAGCTCCTGGATTCTGGGCAGGATGCGAGGACAGGGAACCACCAGGCCTGGCCCCAACCCGGGGTCCCCACTCAACCCTGCCCGCTCACCACCCCCGTCCTCCTCCCCCACCTCACCCTCACCCTCAGGCTGCCCTGGGAGGAGACTGCACGCACGGCCTCTGCATGGCGCCGGGAATCCCAGGCCTGGGTCCCCAGAGAGCAGCACGGAGTACGGGGGGCCCTGCCCCGTTCCCAAGGGCAGGCGGGGGGTGGGGGGCAGGAGGAGCTGGACCCCAGCTCGAATGGGGGCAGTGAGTCCTGCAGAGGGATCCCGTGCACCACCGGCGCGCCTTGGGGAGCGGTCCTGGCGTCCACCTGCCCTGCCATGCTGCCCCGTGTCTTGCAGGGATGGTTCTGGCTGTCCTGCTCCATCAGGGCCACCTTCCCCGCCTTTCCCGGAGAAACCTGCTCTACAGGCAGAAGAGCAAGTACCGGACTCCCAGAGGGAAGCTGGTCACGGCCCCTGTGGACACCCGCACGGCCGCACAGGGGTGCGGTGGGCAGGAGCCGGGCAGTGCCCAGTGAGCCACCCTGGAAGGACCTTCTCGCAGCTCAGGGGAGCCCGGCTGGGAAGCCGCCTGTCAATAAACCCCTGCCGGTCCCCGGGCCTACGAGCTTTCTGGAGGCGCGAGGTGGGGAGCCGCCCTGGTCACTTCCCACCCCTTGGTTACGGAATGATTATAACAGGCAGGACCCAGGAGGATGGCCAGAGGCCAAAGAGCTGGCCTGGGCCTGGAGGTGTCCACTAACCCCGCTGGCTGCCGGGCCGCTTCTGGGTACCCACTGTCCAGGGAGGCCTGGGACCTCCAGGAGGGGCTGGCAGCTGGGTGAGGCCGGTGGCAGAGGTACGGCTCTCGGCTTGGCACCAGGGTCCCGACACTGCCGTCCACCTCAGCCCTGAGCCTCAGGACATGGCCTGCGCATCCTGCAGGGCCAGGCAAATCCTAGTTTGTTGCCAGGGCTGCTGCTGCAGCACCCACTCTAGCCACCTTCTCCCCCAAACAGAGGGGGTCTGGAAACCTCCCCCAGGAGGACCAAGGTCGCCAAGTTGAGATTCCCAGAGCAGAAACAGAGGGGCCAGGGGAGCAGGAAACACCTCGGGGGTTTTCCCTGAGGGTCTGGTGAGGTCCTGGCTGCCCCTCCACCTGCCCAGCCTGGGAAGGGAGGTGACAAGGGGCCAGGTCCCTGAAGGTCCCCTGGGACGGGTTCACAGGGCCCTGGGCAGAGCCGGGGCGGGGAGGGGGGGGAGCCAGGTGCTGGGGCTGGGGGGACCACAGCTGCTCACCAGCGGAGGATGCAGTCCAGGAGGGGCCACTCCCAGCCACTGGCACCAGGGCCCAGTGCCGGCTGACGTGGTGGCCCCCACAGGAAGTCCCGTGGCCTGCAAGACAGCAGGACGGGAGCACAGGTGCTGGGGGACCTCAGTCACGGCCACAGCCGGTACCAGGAAGCCATGGAGATGGCCGGGGCAGTTAAGAGCCTCTATCTCTGAAAACTGATGCTAATCAAAACCCACAAAGCAAGAATTAAACTGAAAGATCACTGCAGTAAATGGAAAATCCCCACAATTTCTGCAAGAGACTTAAGATGAATCAATTACTAATACGGAAGACAATGCTTTTCTTAGGGTCTCACCGTGTGATTCAGGCTGGCCACGAACTCACTATGTAGCCCAGGCCGACCTCAAACTCACAGTGATCTGCCTGCCTCAGCCTCTCGAGTATGGGGCCTGGCAGGAAGATAATTTTAAAATTAGTTTTTCCTTATAGTTGAAGGTACAATAATAGAATTTACAAGTAGTGTAATCTATAGGGAAGCATGGGTTCATTTCCACTTTCTGATAATATGTTCTCCACAAGTTGCAAACGTCAGAGGAAACGTTCAATTCCACCACATCAGCTGTCAGTTAAAATTACACTGCAAGTTACACAGAACCGGTCTGCGTGGAAGGTTACGTGCTCTCAAAGAAGCAGCTCTGTGGGAACCGCCAGCCCCTGCTGTCCTGAGGTCTCCAAAGCCGAGGCTGTCGTGTGGCCCGGGTCCTCACGACTCAGCAGTGGAGCAGTGCAGCCCCGGTTACCTCCGCAGACTCTTCTCACACTCAAAGCTGCCAAAATGATTTGCAATCGCACATTTGCCAAGAGTGACTGATGTCCCTTTGAATTCGATTAACAAAAAGGAAGCTGCTATGTAAATTTTCACAGCAGAATGAATGAATTTGCAGAAAACAGGCCTAAAGAAAGTGGGACATTGGGGTGCACACCTGTAACCCCGGCTCTGAGAGGCTGAGGCAAGAGGGTTGCAAGTTTGAACTCAGCCTTGACAACTTAGCAACTTAGTGAGATCCTGTCTTTAAAGTTTTTAAAAAGCAGCTGGGGATGTAGCTCAGCGTGGAGAACCCGAGTTCAACATCCAGTGAAACACAGGCACATGCTGGCGCACACGCGCACACGTGCACACACACGTGCACACGCACACGCACAGAGCAAGGAAGGCCGTGTGACCCAGCAGGAGTTCTCACGAGCAGAGCACCTCCCGCCACCTTCTGTAAAACCCACACCAGGCGCCTTTTCACAGCACGTGTCCTTGTGGTCGCGCCTGGTCAGCAGGAAGGAGTTTCGAGGGGAACTTCCTCCCGCAGGGATTGAGTCTCTGCGAGCCCAGGGGGCCTCCGACCATGCTGGCTGCCGGGCCTTTCCCAGAACCAGCACGGGTAGTGCTTGGCGAACCAGACTGGCATGGCCAGGTCACCATGTGGGCACTAGAGGGGCACCAGGCCATAGGGGTGCCCGCCCGCCTTGTTCTCAGGTCGTGGACACTCAGAAGGTTCCGGGGGAACCAGGCGTATGGCCCTGAGCCCTGGTGCTGGCGCCCCAACACCAGGACCTGGGGGCTGGGACCCCTGGGCCGTGCTCAGTGGGCACTGCTGTCCTGGGTGCAGGTCTGGCAGGTAGTTGGTTCTCTGGGTTGGGTCTGGGTGTTACCAAGTTTTTGATTGTCCCGAACACAGAATTGAGCGGGGCACCCAAGAGTTTCAAGGGATCGATGGTTTACTTGACAATGAGTCCGCTCCACAGGGAGGGGAGCAGCCAGGGAGCGGCGCTCAGGGCCACGGGGCTCGGGCCGAGGGTTGTAAGGTCCAGGTCTTGGGATGGGATTGAGGGTTTGGTCTGAGCGTTGGCTCGGCCCCTCCCCCAGGCGGTGGGGTCGTGGACCTGTTATGGCCCATGGAGGACCCCCAGGCTCGGCTCTGCATCGTCAGTGACTCGGTAACGAGGGCAGGGCTGGCCGAGGGCTGCGGAGACCGCGGATGCACGCGCAGGACTCATGGCGCCTGAGCCAAGCTCCCTGCTCCCCTCCCCGCGGGGCTGAGATCTGGGCGTCCGGACCAGGCTGGCGCCTAACTCAGAAGTGGATCGGCCCAGAACCGCTCCCAGGCGGCCCTCTCGTTTCCCAGCCCATTCCTGGGCTCCCTCCTGCCCCGTGGGTGCAGCCCCGGCGGGCGGCTCTCCTCTGTGTTGGGCTGGGCTGCGATCCTGGACAACCACCAAGGAAGAGCCCGGGTGGTTGTCCAGAGCAGACAGAACACTGTCCCTCCTGCGTGGGGAAATGACACCCCTGGGGCCCTCCAGGGATACAGGCTGAAGCTTTCGTGGCCTGCAGGACACTCGGGACCCCCAGCCCATGTCCAGCTGAGGCACCGGCCCCCTTCCGCCCTGCCCAGCTTCCTGCGCTCTGCCTCCCTCAGACCATGGTCCCAGGTCCTGCCCCAGGCCACTGTCAGCACAGCCCCATCCTGAACCCGTGGTCAAGAGCCTGCACCCCGAGGCCAGGGCTGGGGAGATCCTATCACCCCACTGAGCAGCAAGGCCTGGAACTGAGCCAGGCCTCCAGTGGCTCCAGAGCCCAGGCCCAGGACTCGCCGGCCCTGACCACTCCCCGAGTCTTGCTCCGAGTGCCCAGTGGTCTCCAGGTTGGCCCTACCCATCCTGTGGTGGCTGCGCCCCATCGCGGCTGTCCCAAAGCCCACGTGCCCGCGGGGGCACCTGAGCAGGATGTAGCAAGAATGCCCGTCCGCCTGGGCACTGGGCACTTGCCAAGCGAGGCTGAGGGCCCCACCTAGCTGCTAGCAGGCCCCAAGGCCGCCACAGTTCCGCCTGAACCCTGAGAGTACCAGAGGGGCCTGAGCCCAGCCTTCCCGGCCCCAGGTCCGAGCAGGCTGACCTCCTCTGGTGTCCGAGAGGTAGTCTTGCCACCTGCGGGCCGCAGGCTCTCACCTTAAGCCTGAGAACATGGGGGTCTTCCTTGGCACCCCACCCAGCCCCAGCCATCATTAACACCATGGTGGCCCCAAACTCCCACCCGCGCCTCAGGCAGGAGCAGGGCCCCGTGAGCAGTGGCCTCCTGTGGTACCACGGGACTTGGAGAACCCAGGCCCGGCACACGGACCGCCGAGGAAGCCTGCAGCTCCCAGGTCTCTCGAACCCGAGTTGCCCTGCACTGGCCCCCTCCCAGGGACCGTTTCGGGCCCCGCCCAAAAGCCCCAGCCCCTAGGAAGCCACGGCAGAGGCCCACGTGTGTGCTGTGTAAGAGCCACGTTTATTTCTTCACGGACAGAGCGCTGAGTGCACACGGGGTACAGGAGCCTACAGCTAACACGGGTGCAAGACATGGGGGACCGGGTCGGTACAGGGAGGTGTCACAGCACGGGCCGGGCGTGCCGCCACAGTCACGTATGTACAAGACGGGCTGGGGCCTCTCCGCAGGGCCTGCGGGATGGACGAGTTGAGGGAGGCCCAGGCCCAGGGACGAGCTGGTCGGCCACCGCCTGTCCATCTGGGGGGCTGTGTGGCCTTTCTGGGGTCTCCACTTGGGGCATGGCTGGCAGAGCACCAGGATGCGAGCCCCTCACGCCTTCAACGTCAGCCACATCCAGGAACCCTAGGGTGCCAGGGGCCTCTGGGGACCAGGGCTGGCAGGGAAGGCTGTCACCACAGCCATCCGGGGTACAGGGGTGAGACCAACACTGAGTGGGGCCCTGGCTTCACCCTCCTGGAGCACGCTGGCCCCCACAGGCTTGGCAGCATCGGCATCCAACAGAAGGGCCTGGAAGAGTGGTTTCCTGGAGCTTTCTCGCCTACATTTAGCAGGAAGCAGTGCCTACAGCCAGGTCACACATTCCCCCCGTCCTACGTGACAGCAGCCTTCGTCACAGGCGGGGACCCCAGGCCCTGGGGGTGCAGGAGCTGCCTCGCTGTCCTAACCCGTGGGGGCTCTCCTCGGCAGGACCAGGTGGGCGGACCTCTCGCCATCGGCTCTGGGTTCCCAGCTCCGACCGGGACCTCCCACAGCAGGAAGCACCAGGAGCCCACTCTCTTCAGGACTAAGTAGACCTTCCCGGCTCCACCGCTTGGGGCTCCTTCCTCTCGGGCCGAGGTGCTCTGTAGGCTGGCTGGCCTCAGGCACCACGCGCGGGCTGGGCCCAGACCTCCGCCGTGGCTGCAGGCTGGCTGGCCTGTGCGGGCGCGGAGGCCCTGCCCCTTCTCCTGCCCTGGGAGCCCCATCTCTCCTCCCTGCCTGGCGGTGGTCACCGTGCCAGCGTGGGAACACATGCCGGTCGTGGTGCTACCTGTCTCAGCCCACCGCTTCTGCAGTTCACAGTGGGCAGCACTGCCCCCAGGGTCATTTTAACACAGCAGCAGGTCCTGGCCTCACGGGCGTGGTTTTCTGGGAGGGTGCTGGGGGCCAGGGAGGGCGGCCCAGGCACAGAGGCCAAGCTCCCCTCCCTGCGCCAAGGCTGCAGGCCTGGTGCTGCCTTTAGGAAAATCTGGAGAGCCCTCGTAGTGAATGTGCAGCGGAGGCCCTGGCCCCTGACCTGACCCCGGCAGCGTCTGCGTGTGGCATCGGGGCCTCTCAGACACAGCCGGCTGCTGCTCCCCAGCCCTGTGCGTGCGGGCTGCTTGGTTCCTGTTTCCAGATGACCCCCGTTGCAGAAGGCAGAGCCCTGTGATGACATCTAGCACGTGGGCGCCCTGGCCTGCCTGGGGGACACACTGCCCGGGGACTTTCAGGGGACCCCAGACACTCTCCCTTGGGGCGGAGAATTCCTTCCCAGAACGCCCTGTGGCATCCTCCCCCTCCTCACTGTAGCCAGAAAGGCCGGGACCCGCACCCCGAATGCCCCTGTGCCCCACAGCCCTTGCCCAGCCCAGGCACCCGGCCTACTGGCCCAGACACCCGCACGGGCCTGGTCTCACCAGCTGCCCCTCAGCTGCTGGCACCACCCTCAGCGTCCACCCTGGGTGCTGCCCACCGGCTCAGGCACCTGCAGACCCCATGTGCCTCTGGTCTGCCCTTGGAATCTGGCAGGGGCGAACCCCATTCCGCCCGGCAGCTGGCAAGCACGTGGGACAAGGGTTGGGGACACTGGCATCTCACAGGGCTACGAGGCATTAGAAATAAATACTTATAAATAGTACAGTCTGAGAGTTAACTTCTCGGGGGACTGTTGGAACGTCACTACCTAACGGATATTAATAAGTCTGTCTATGCTTAAAAAAATAGCAGAGCAGCAGCGCCTCCCGGGCCGTGCCCTCTGGCCTCTCCGCGGTGCCTCTCTCCCCGGGGCCGTCCTGGAAGAAGTCAGGACAGCACTGCAGCCCCGCACGCACGGGAGCCGCTGCTGCCGCCGCCTCCTCGGGTGCGCAGCAGGCCAGAGGGAGCGCTGGGCCCAGTGGGGCGCCCCCTGGTGGGGAGGGACCAGGCGGCGGATGACAGGACGGACGGGCTGAGGACAGGGAGGGCTGGGCCCCGGCGGTCGGGGGTGGGGGGCTCCGGCTCAGACCCGCATCTGCGCAGACCTCCTCCTGGACAGCTTGGACCTGCAGGGCGTCGGGCAGAGGCAGCTCAGGTGAGGGCCGCAGCAGCCCCCAGCGACAGGGAGCAGCCGCATCCCAGCCGTTGGTGTGCGCTGCCCGGCCGGGGTTCCCGAGCCCCAGCTGTGCACATGCCTTCCCAGGTGCAGACCTGCCCCGGCACGGCACACAGCCGGGGCCTCCTGTGGGACCTGTCACTGAACGTGGGCACCGGAGCGGCAGCCAGGTCCGCAGCACCCCCACCCCCGAACAGTGCTCAGGACCCCGGGAGGTGGCCGCACGGGCTCCCCCTGCAGCAGGGCCCCGCAGCCCGGGGAGGGCATGGCCCGTACCGTATGGTTCCCGCCAGCAGCGGGTTGAACGCGTACAGCCAGTCATGCATGTCCTTGTCGCTGCTGGCCTGCAGCAGGATGCCGCGGTGCTCCGTGCACACGGCGAACGTGTTGGGTGTCTGCAGAGGGGGCAGCGCGGGAGGCTCAGCGCCTCGAGGAGAGGCTGGGGGACCCCTCTGCGGGGCACACGCTCACCCCGCCACCCAGGCCTGCCGGGTGCCCTTGGTCACTTCCTGGGATGCTGGCCGAGCTGCCCACTCGCCCGGTCTCTTCCGGAGCCCCGAACTCTGTGTGGGAGGCTGAGTTCACCTGGTCCACTTCACCCTTTGGCAACCTCAGGGAGACACACGCACACGCACACCCGTGCACGCACGCACACACACACACACGCATGTGCAGCCAGGCTGTGACTGCTCGGGTGGGAGACAGGAGGGCTCCCGAAGTGTGTAGCTTTGCCCACTGCAGGGCTCACACCACTGACCCCCACTGGCCGTGGCCCAGGGCAGCATTAATTCTGGACTGTGAGCCCCAGGGACATCCACTGCACCCCAGGTCCAGGCTTCTGGGTGGCAGGACTGGAGACCCCGCCCCACGCACCTTGAGCATGGCCTGCTGGTCCTCACTGTACTCCACCTGGGCGGTGGAGAGGTTGAGCACGAACCTCTCCACGGGGTCCTTGTCGCTACTGTACATGTAGGCGTAGGGACGCCGCACCACCACGAAGCGCTTGGCCCAGCCGGCGGTGTGCGGCTCCAGGAAGTGCAGGTAGCCCTTCTTGGACACAATTGGGCTGCAGGAGGACAGAGCCCCGCAGATCTGACCCAGAGGACCACCACCTCCCCAGCTGTTGGGGGAGCTTACAGAGAGCTGAAGCTGCCCCGATCCGGCCACAACGCCGCAGCCTGGCCACAGACGGCACTGCCCCCACTCCACGGACCACCCAAGCCCGTGGCCGGGCCCAGCCCTCCCCACACACCGGAGGGCGGCAGCCTCTCCCACCTGACGCGGATCTCCTGGATGTCGGGGACCAGCAGACGCTGGGGCTCCTTGTCTGCCTCTGCCACCCGGACAGGGGAAGGGAGCTTCTTGGAGTCGGCCTCGGGCACCAGCTCAGGCTCTGGGCTGGAGGGCCGGGAGCAGGGCTGCGGGGTCCTAGGAAGCAGGGAGAGGCTGTGGCTGTGCGTCCTCCTGGACTGCATGGGGTGGCCTTTGGGCTCTGTCCAGCTGGGACCACAGCTGGAGCTCTTGGGAACAGCCACCCTCCGAGCACCTGAGCCTCTGCCTGGCTCCAGGGCTCCACAGTGACCTCAGGCAGGGCGGGGACGCGCCCTCTGCCCAGGCTCTGCCCCGTAAACGGCCCGGCATCCCTTCCTCACCAAGACAACTGGGGGGGGGGCACGCAGGACTCTCAGGACAGTGGGGCTGGGGCCCAGGCCTGAGGGGGCAGAGCAGCAGGAGGGCTCAATGCCACTTTTCCTGAGGAACCTTTAGAAAGCCTGAGGTTTATGTATTTTTTTATTTTGCAGCACTGAGGACCAAACCTAGGTGCACTTGGTCACTGAGCAGAATCCCCAGCCCTTGTATTTATTTATTTTTAAATTTTGAGACAGGAGCTCACCAAGTTGCCCATGCAGAATTTGAACTGTCTCTTGCCTTGGCCTCCCAAATGCTAGGATGCTGGGCGTTTTAAAGGAAGAGTAAGAAGGCCCTAGCTCAGCATGGCGTGGGGGCGTCCTGCTTGCAGCCCCGATCTCAGCCGCCTTTGCTCCTGCAGTGGCGCGCCGTGTCCCGGCCAGTCCTGCTCCCGAGTCTCCGCAGCCTGCTGCCCCGCCCCACTGGGCCCCTCCACCCCAGTGCCCACTTCGGCCATGGCCCTCGGAGCTCACCCACCTCACGTCGGTGGCACCATAGCGCCCTTCAACCAGAGAGGGGCAGGTGGAGGACGGGGTGAGCGTGGCTGCGCCCAGTGGGGACATGGATGGGTCCCGCAGCAGCGTGACGGACATCTCTGAGAGCTGCGGGAAACAGGAAGCCCTGTTGGGGAGCGCCCCGGGCCACCCACCCTCCGCCTTCCATCTGGGGTACTCCACTGCCTCTTCCCGGCTGCCCCAGGGCATGCATACCCTTGCTGTCCGCCTCCGCCTTGGCCGGGTGGACCCAGGCAGCCCGACTGCTCTGCAGTGCACAGGTGGCACTGGCTCTGTGCCAGGGGAGATGGCATAGGCCGCAGGGGACCCTGAAGCAGGGAGGGGCACAGCTCTGCCTGGCCTGGGGGAGGGTGTGAGCCTGCAGGTGAGGGTCCCAGGAGGATGGGACCAGGGCGCTTGCCCACCCTGGGGACCCAGGGCGGAGACCCCTGCGGCCACGGTGGCTCAGTCCCTACACGGCCTGGCTGCTCACCTTGCTCTCGCTGGCGCTGATGCACACGTGGCTGTGCGTGTACTCCCTGTTGAACGTGTGCGTGAGAAGACGCAGGCACTGTGGACAGAGCACGCGGTCAGCCCCTGTGCCCAGCCGCCTGGACCCTGGCTGGCCACCGCTCCTCCAGCCTAGGGCCATGCTGCAGGCTGAGGCGGGTCCCCTGAGTGTGGGAGACCCTCCAGGTGGGCCCCCGGCAGCGACTCAGGAGAGAGGTAGTGAGCATCCCACCAGCTCAGGTATCCAAGATGGGGGAGACCAAAAAGACCCCAAACTGACGTCCCCAGGGAGAGGGACAGACAGCTAGAGAACCCCCGAGTCCTCCTTCTCCCAGTTCCTCGAGGCCCTCGCCAGCACTGGATGAGGCTCTGGCCAGCACTGGACAAGGCCAGGTCCCTATGAGGGTGGCCGGGCGCCACTCACCTTGACGGCCAGCTCCCGCTGCCTCTCGCTGGGAGCCTCCAGGGGCGAAGGGCGGCCCTCAGCTGACAGCGGGGAGGAGGCGCCGGAGGAGCTGCGGGACTCAGAGTCCTCGCTGGAGACGGGGGACAGCACCTCGGGCCCAGGCCGCTGGGTGGTCTCCAGCTTCTCCCGCAGGAGCAGGTAGTGTCGGGTCTTCTCCACCTAGGACGAGGACACAGGGTGGCCTTGCTAAGCCTGGGGTGCCCTCGCTGGGCTGGGGGTGGCTGGGAGGACCCCGTGCCCCAGCTGGGCCCTGCAGCCCCTCACGGCCACTGCACGGCACAGCCGCGAGGACTGAGGCTAGGCCTGGGGCTCTGCACGCACACGCGGCTGGGCCACGTCCCTGGGCAAGGCGCACAGGCCCTGCCTGCTTTCCTGGAGCTTCATGGTCCCTGGCTAAACGCCCACTGTGCCCTCTGCGAGCCGAGGACAAACTTGCCCAAGTGCAGCAGAGCCCCGCGGCGGGCAGCTTGGGGGGCGCACATGTAGCCCACGGCGGGCACGGGACACCAGCGCTGGCCCTGGGGCCAGGCCCGTGCGGCCCCGCACACTCACTTCCTGCAGGAGGCTCAGCTTCTCCAGCTCCCACTGGTGGTCCAGGATCAGGCTGTCGCTGCGGGGCCGCCAGCCGGCCAGGTTCTCCTCGCCGCGGACGTAGGCCACAGACGTGTCCAGCACCCGCCGGCGCCGCCGCTGCATTCCTGGATGGGAACAGCGGCTCCAGCCTTCTCGACAGGTGCCCACTCCTCCCGCCCGGCAGCCGCTGCACTGGGCCCCCACTGGCCTCCCCGGGCCGCGGGCCGCTGCCTGGTCACGCAGCCGCGCCTGCTTCACCTGCAGCAGACTGCCCGTCTGGGTGCTACCCCAGGCGCTGTGCCGCAGAGGCCACAGGAGCCAGCCTGATCCTCCCTCGCTGTCCTCCCGGAGACCCCCAGCCTGGTGGGCCCCTCCACCTCAAGTGCAGGGCACAGCGGAGGGCGGCGCCTACCTGGGCTCCCCGCGTCGGCCACGCGGCACAGGCTGAGCTCGTACACGCCCGTCACACGGTTGCTGTGGGGCAGAGGGAGGCGACGGGTCACCGGCCTGCGCAGTGTGCGGCTGCAGGCCCCGGCACCACGCAGCGTATGCATCTTGTCGCATACCTGATGGCCGGCTCGGCTGGCAGAGTTTGGGGTTCTCAGACTCCCCTGGGCCCCAAATAAGGAATGTGCCGGATACATCCTCTAGGACCCTACAGGGACCTCAACTTTGTCCCTGTCCCTACTGTGGACGGCGCCGTGGCCAGAGCACACCTCTCCCAAAGCCCCAGCGTCGGCAGCACCAGCTCCCGCAGGCCCCTCACCCCACGGGAAGCCCCCAGCCCCTCGGCACTGACTTGGTCCTCTCGCGGATGGGCCTGGCTGGCCAGTACTGTCCCACACGCACCAGGCGACCTCCCCGGTGACCACAGCCACCTCTGGGGGTCACTGAGGCCTCGTCCCTGTGCTCCATTCCCCCAGCTGGGCCCACAGCAGGCTGGACCTGGCCCTGTCCTGGCCAGCTCCTCCTTACCCCCAGGACAACAGGAAGTGGTTGGGGCCGAGGGTCCAGACTCTGAGCTGCTACTCCTAGGTGCCCCAGGCCCAGGAGAGGCAGCCGACACTGCCCAGCGCCCCGCTCACGTGGCCACGTGTCTATCTGACCCCCTCTGCTCACATCAGGCCATCCCAAGGGCACGGGTCCCATGGCCCCCAGAGGAGGTCTCCTGGCAGGGCTCAAGAGGCCCCCAGTGGGCACAGGCCCTGCTCCAACCCTGCAGACGGCCCGCTGAGCCCTGCACCTTCCTGTGGCCCCACTGGACAGCACTGGGGCCTCTGCACCCCCAGCCCAGGCTGAGTGTCAGATGAGGGAGGCCGTCCCTGCAGGGCCCAGCGCCGTCCTCGCCATGCCCCGACTCACCCCTCCGCGGCCCGCAAGCTCCCGCTGCCGAACAGGTTGCGGATGGAGCGCGAGGCAGGCAGCTTGGCGTCGCGCGAGTAGAAGACCATGCAGAAATCCTTGGTGACAACAGCCGGCTGTGTGCAGTTCTCCATCTGTGACGGGCACAGCTGGGCTCAGCGCACGGCACCTGGCCCCCAGCCCCTCCTGGGGCGCACGGCCCTGCCAACTGGCTTCACCCCAACCCTGCCTTGGACCAAACCCTGAGAGGCTGGTCTCAGCAGATGCCCTGGCCAGAAACCGCCTGCCCGGACTACCGTCCCAGCCAGAAGCCCCCAGCACCCAGCGGTGCTGCCAAGAGAGGCCACGGCCACATCTGGTCTCCTGCAGGCTGAAGACCCTGGGAGCAGCGGGTGTGGGAACACAGCACCCTGTGTTATCTGGAACACAGAGGGAGTATCTGGTGGCTCTGCAGCCCTCTTGCAACCCCAAGGGCAAAATCCAGACATTAAGGGTATCAGAGTGGATTAACGGTGACCGTTAAGGGTCACGGGTTTAACTAAAGGACTTGAGCTGTTCCAAAACCCCCACGGCGCCGGCTGGGACCGTGCAGGGTGCCCGAGTGCCGGCCCGGGCATGGGCAGAGGGCGCTTGCCTCGATGTAGGCTGACAGGGTCATATAGATCTTCTCCCGATACGGGGTGACGCGGTTCAGCAGCAGCGAGTTGTGCATGGAGCTGTCCCAGGCCGCCTCGAACTGGTAGAAAGTCCTGGGGAGAAGCAGAGAGGCGGTAAAAGATAACGGCACGGTGTTGTTCGGAGGCAGGGACATGCGGAGGACAGACAGATGGACAGTGGGGCAGGCAACGCAGGGAGAGCCGCGGGTCACGGGGGGCTGGGCCCTCCCTGCTCGGGGCGGGCGGCCTGGTGAGCCCCGTCTCTGCCCTCCGGTCTCGGCTCTGGACAGAGGGAGAGGGGGGCAGGGATGGGGTCGGGACAGGTGCAGAGATCGGGCGGCAGCAAACCAAGCTGCAGTCCGAGCAAGAAGGTACTGCCCACCCGTCTGTCCTGACCCCAGGGACCCGGCTGGGTCTCCCGGCCCTCGGTGGCCATCGCCTCACTCCCCGGGAGGCCCGGGAGGACGCCTGGAGGGAACAGGGCTCTGCCGGGCATCGCTGACCTCTCTGGCTCCGACCTCTGCCGTCCCCAGGAGGCTGCCACGCTCCACGGTCCCCAAGGGGCCGCTGCTCCGGAGCAGAGCGGGGCTGCACCTTGTGTGACCGCTCCTGTCCCCAGCCACCCGCCAGTGCCCTCCTCAACTCTCCTGAGAGAGGGCTCGTGGGCAGACGGCCCCGTTCCACCCAGGTGTCCTCGTAGAGACAAGTCATGTGCGGGGACACAGTCGCCTGGCGCCCGTGGGTGGGCGCCCTGAGGAGCCAGGGCCACCTCGGGGCTCAGACGGTGCCACGCTGCCTGTCTCCACCCAGCTCTGTCCAGGGCGTGGGGCACAGGGTCTCACAAGTCAGGGACGTGGAACGAAGCAGAGGGACCGGGACAGGGCCACTGCCGGACACACGTCACCGAGGAACAACCTGGGGAGCGGGTCAGCGGGCAACCAGACAGGGCACACAGCAGGCGGACGTCGGAGGACAGTGGGACGGACGGGGCGAGGACAGAGCAAGCGGGCAGCAGACAAGAGTGGCTGTACCTAGTGTCAATTCCGAAGGACACGCTAAGGGCGAGACGGCCAGGACACACAGACACACACAGAAGAGAGTGAGGTGTCAGACGGCGGCCCGCGGCCTGCACAAGCGCCTCACGCCTCCCAGAGCCCCTGGAGGCCAACGGCCTGTGCCCTGCACCCCACTGAGCAGGGCTGGAGTGGGCAGCAGGACTCTCCCCGTGGGCCAGCCCGGCCCCCGAGGCACACAGTCACGCCACGGCTCCCAGCGCCGCTGCCGTCTCCCCCGCGGCACCTCTGTGCCATTTCACTGCTGTGTGGTGGGGCCGTGCTGGTCCCCACCGCCACGCAGGGCGGAGAGTGTCACCAAGGAGCCATGCGGGTGTGGAGACACAGGGACGCCCAGGCCAGCGCCCTCTCTAGTGTACCAGGCCACAGGCCCGGCCCCTCTGCCTCACAAGTCCCCGCCCGCCGAGGGCACTGCAGATGCGGACACGTGTCCTCTGGGTGTCTCACCCAGCCTCTCCACAGGAGCCGCGTCCCCACCCTGCCCCCAAGCAGGACATCCCCGAGGCAGGCGCTGGTCAGCCAGCATAGCCCCAAGGACGGAGTGGACTCGCAGGCCAGGCCCAGCCTGCAGTGCAGCCCTGCCTTCCCGCAGGGTAGCGTGGCCTCTGAGGGTCTCGTGGGGGACTCCTCTGTCCAGTTAGGACACGACCCTGCCTGTGTGGGCCCCAGGGAGCCAGGGTCTCCCCAGACCCCGCTGCCACCCCCTGCTGCCCAGCCTCCCCAACCTGGGACTGACACGGGCACGGCCACTGTGCTGCCCACAGGCTGCTTCCAAAAGACGCCAGCCTGGCCTCAAGGCCACCGGTCTGCCCAGGAGGGGCCGCACACACGTGGCCACACCGCCTGGCCTTGGCCCACTCCTGCCACGGCTCCACATGGCCACAAGCAACAGGGCAGGTCCTCGGGGTCACCTCAGGCCTTAGCAGCCTCCGCAGCTGGGGGCGAGCTGGAGGGGACAGGGGCTTGACTTGGGGTGGCTGAGGGTGGCTCCCTACGGACTTCCAAGCATGCAGGGTTTTATGTGGGCACCACCAGGAGCACCCCTCAGTCCCAGGGCAGGGAACTAGTACCGGGAGGCCTGCAGAGGAGGCCAAGCCACCCACAGTGGAAGACCCCACTCCACAAGTGGCACAGGACCGAGGCAGGGTCGTCGTGCATCCCTGCCCCTATTCCCCACCCCGGGTCGATGCCCACCCAAGCTCTGCTGTGGCTGGAAGGATGGACCCCTAGGCTCTGAGTGTGAGGGCTGAACCCCACCGCGGGAGTAAGAGCGAGGAATCGGAAGCCGATGGCAGTCAGGGTTACAGGAGGTGCTCGGTACGGGGCTGCCGTGGGTGAATCTGGGGGTCATACAAAGCGGGCGGGGGCCAGGACACACGCGCACGTCCTGGCTCTCGCCATGCTGTGCCCTGTGCTGCTGCGCTCTGGACTGTCACCAGATCCGGCCCCAGAATGGACCAGAGCCAAAAGCCAAGAGAAACCTGGTCCTTCGTAAGTCACCTCACAGCTCTGCAACACAGACAGACAGGTCCCCAGGGCTTGGGGCTCTGCCTCAGAACCCCCGGGGAGCCCGCGAAGTCACAGGCCTGCCGGGTGCAGATGCTGGCAGGGAGGCCCTTGTGAGCGGACGACGTGAGCCGGCCCTAAGGGGCCTTACCGTTGTCCCAGACCACGGAATGCACCCGTCCCGCAGCAGGAACAGACAGACCCCGCGAAGGCCAGGACCACAGCCGGGGCTTGCTGCTGTCCCTCCAGCAAGGCCGCCCTAGACTGCCACTGCACTGTCACTGTGTGGGTGCTCTCGGAACTCCATGCTGAACAAAGCGGTGGTGAGGAGTGTGTTAGTCACCTCTCCCTTGCTGCGACACAACGCCCGGCATACACAGCGGAAGCAGAGGCTCATCTCGGCTCACGGACCCAGAGGGTTCAGTCCACAGTACCCGCTCTGAGGCACGAGCAGCACGAGCAGCACGGAGGAGGAAAGCCGCCTGGGGGCCAGGAGGCGGAGCACAGGGAAACATCCCAAGAGGAAGGGGCCACAGGCCAGGAAAGGGCCCTGAGACCACAGCGCCATGGCCCACCCCAACACACCTGGAATGCGCCTCATTAATCTCCTAGACGTTCTCAGCCAGTGGAGCTGACAGGATGACCTGTTACTGGGGGAGGCCGCACCCCACTTCAGGGCTGGTGAGCCAGGGTCTTCCCTGGGGCAAGTCAGGCAGCCACTCCCTCTGCAACCAAAGGCAGAGCCTCGGGACTGAGGGGTGACCCACGGCCTCCAGCCAACACTTGGCCCTAGCTGCCTTCATGGAAGGAAAACGCAAGTTACCAGAATCAAGATGGAGTCACTCTGGGCCACCCTGACACACAGTAAATAAAGCCAGGAAGTCACTAAGGAAAAGTTCTTCGGGACGATCACCTACGATAATTTTCATGAAATACTTGGCCACAGCCAGGAGCCTCAAGAAAACACGGCAATTACATAACAACTGCACTGGCCCGGCAGCCGGGCCCGAACGCTGCTGTGGCCCTCCTGGGTTTTGCCTTTCGTGGCTCCCCTTGCCTCCATCTCCTTGAACCAGCCAACGGCTTATGGTCGCAAACGAGCCCCACTATAACACTGCTGCTGCAGAGCTGCCTGCCGAGTAGACCAGACGAGGGACCCCCGGGCCAGAGGCACCCTCCAGGATCCGCCAGCACACGCTTGCTACAGGGAACTGGCGGCCCTGCTTGGGCCTTCGGGGGTCCCGACAGGACCTCTGCCTCAACTGGTCCCCAGCCCGCTGCAGCCTCCGCAGGGAGCCCCAGGCCCGCGCCCCAGCGGCCTCCTGCCAGGGTGGGGGTCCCAGCTATAGCCCCCCAGGCGCAGTCCCAGCCCCCCTGCTCTGACTGCCACATCCTGGCAGGGCACAGCCTCGGGAAGCCCTGGCTGCGCTCACCCTGCCCTGCAAATCCATTCGGGGAGCAGCCAGCACCCCTCAAAGGTGACAATGCTCCTGGCTTCAAACAGGAGGCTCACAAGGTGACCACCACAGCACTCTGGCCATCATCGCCGGGGGCCCGGAAGGCCACATTCTGGCCTTGCAGAGTGGTCCCTGGACAAAGCTGTCCCCACCCCAGGCCAGCATGGGCAGGGCCTTGTTTAAGCTGGGGAAGGCAGCGGCCACCTCCCCTGCCAAGCCTTGGGCTGTGTTTGCATCTGGGACAAGACAAGCCCAGGAACCCATGGGTCTCCGGGGAATTTGCTGCGTGTCGCTTCCCAAGGAAGGCAGTGGCCACGCACTGTCTGCCTCAGGGCCCAGCCGGAGGAGGCTCGAGCACAGATGCACCTCCTGACACCCTGGTCCTGTCTGCCCGCTCCCTGTGCCCCCGGCTCGGCCGCTACAGGGTAGAGGGGAGAAGTCGGGCCTCGCGAGCTGGTGCAGCCCTGGCAGTGGGCCACCTGCATGCAGGGGACGCCTGTGGCCACTCCGGCCAGGCTGGGGTGCGGGCATGGGCGGAGGAGTGGGAGGCCAGCCAGTGTCTATGGAGCAGAAAACTACAAAGCAGCCAGGTCAAGAAGGACTCAGCCAAAGGGTTGTGGATGGGGGAAGCGAACAAATCAAAAATGAAAAAATAAACAGAATGGTTTTCCAAGGAAAGAGAAAGAGGGAGAAACAGGAGGCCAAAGTGAGCAAGTTGATAAGGAACCAAAGAAGCCAGAAATTAAATTTTCAGGGCAGTGTGGGTGATCAGGGAAGGAGGAGGGCGGAAGAGAGGCTGAAATGAAACCAAGGGACACATGATACCTAGGTATGTCCGAATCAAGAAACTGCCTGCAAAACACAAACGGCACACGTTAGTGAGGGCGGGCGGGGGGCAGCAGCGGGGCAGCGGGGCAGCGGGGCAGCGGCCTGGGCAGCCAGGGAGCAGCGGAGGAGAGGCTGCGGAGGCCATGGCAAAGCACGTGGCAGCCGAGGCCCGGGTCAGAGCCGGCCGGGTCTCCCAGGCCACGGAGCAGCCAGGCCACGGTGGGCTCCGGGCCATCGCCCTTGCCCGGGCAGGAAGCCAGGCCTGTAGAGCCCCGCGGGAGGAAGCACCGGCTGGGGCCGACCTGGGGTCACCTCCGAGGAGGGAGCCTGAGACTTCCTGGGGCAGGAGGCAGGGGAGCTGTGCCAGCATGGGCAGGGGCCAAGTGAGGCTGTGCCTCCCATCTGGGACCCCACGTGGCTCCTGCCCCTGGGAGCAGGATGGAGCCCTTCAGGGTTCGGCTCTCGGCTCTGGATCCGGGAAAGCCTGTGGCCCAAGGTCCAGCTTGCACTGCCACCTCCTACATCATCCCGGCTCAGCCATGGCCAAGGACCCCGCAGAAGCCACGCCAATCAGAGGAGGATGCGACGACCCCAGAGCTGGCCCCCCATGCAAGGAGACAGCAAGGGGATGGCCCAAAGACAGCCCCACAGCTCCCTGCCTCCTGAGCTAGGAACCCAGGAGCTGCTACCAAAGGAAGGGCCAGAGGTCGGAGGAACAAGGTCACCCCCAAGGCTCCAAAGCATTGCTCAGTGTCCCACAGGCCCAGCATGGCAGCACCCAGGGGTCACCAGGCTCCCTCCACTCCCGGCCAGGGCCATCAATGACAGAGCTGCGAGGCCAGATGACGCCCAGGCTCCGCTCACCCCAGGGCCCTCCAGCCTGCCTGGCCAGAGCCACCCCTGCAGGAGCGCAGGCTTGTCCCAGGCCCACTCTCCCCTCCACCAACCCCACCCGGTATCTAGGAAAAAATCAGCTCTACTGGGACCCAGGTGCTGAAAGAATGGGAGCCGTCTCCACCAGGGCCCTCTGTCGAGGAGCGCACACCCCCAGCACACCTGGCCTTCACAGAGGTTTTCCTACACACACAGGCCCTTCCTGAGCTCCAGGGGCCACCGTTGGGCCGGGGCCAGCCCTCAGGGAGCAGCTGGGCTGGGGATCACACCTGGGAAGCAGCTCACAGGCACACCGGCTGGGTGCACCCCGCCCCGCTGGCTCTGCAACCCCCTGCCACCAGCCTCAGATGCAACCCTTCCTACCCCACCTGTCCTGCCAAATCCCGCAGGTTGGAGCACCCCCACACTGCCTGCACGTCACAAGAAGGGACTGCCAGGCAGAGATGACCCTGGCCACTGCCGGGAGCCAGGAGTGCACGTGTAACAGAGGCAGGGGGCAGGCAGTGCCCCGTGGTCACACCCCCTCACCCCTGAGCTGCAGGACCTGGGGTTCTGTGAGTCCCTGAACTTCCCCTAGGGCCCCAGCCCTGGATTCATCTCACAGTCTGTCCCAGGAGGCCTTGGCAGCCACTTGTCCATCCAGTCCTAGGTCGCCCCCCAACCAGCCCAGGACCCACAAGACCAGCCTAGCTCCTGCTCCAAGCCCACACTGACCCCCGCCGGTGACAGCAACCAGTGACAGGAGCACGCAGTTAAGGGTGTGAGGAGCTAGGGGCCACCAACCTCCACCCGCCGGCCCGTGCGTATGCGGGGGGCTCTCGGGCTGCACCCCCCATGCGGCCAGCGAGCGGGGGCTGCGGGGAGCAGCAGGGACTCACCGGTCGTCCTGGGCTGGCTGGATGTAGCCAGAGGAGAGGATGTTGAGAGACAGAATGTTGGGGTCGATCAGGGACTCGTCAGTCTCGGGAGTGTTTCGGATGCGACCTGAGGGAAAGGGAATGGCCATGCATCACATCCGGGGGCACGGCCAGATGGGGGGGTCCAGCAGCCTCCGGCCGGGCAAAGCTGAATCAGGCTCGCCCTCCCTGAGGGGCGTGGACCAAGTGGTAAAAGGCACCAGATGCACACTGGGGCCTGGCGGGTTCCCCGGCACCGGGGTGGTGCAGGCAGTCACCTCTACCTCCGCCCTGCACCTGCACTAGGGTAGATCCCAGCTGCCCAGTCCAGGAAATACAGGCCTCCCAGCTGGCCAGCGACCTCGGCCGGGCAGGAAGGTGAGCTCGTTCCCACTCTTCTCTGTGCTTCACGGTAACAGTAACGAAGACAGAAAAACACCCGTCTACGCCATTCTCGGCCACGGGCATTTCCTGCCCAGCCTCTGAGACGCCAGCACGCGGCAGTGTCGCCTGCCTGTACGCAGGACCGGCAGCTTCGTCTAAGGCCATCGCCTGGGAGTGACGTCCTGCTCACTTGAAGGAGCAGCTGGATCGCGTGCGTTTCCCCTAAGCAGTGGGCTGGACCAGGCCTTCCAGCTCTCCTGCCAGGCCGAGGATGCAGCCAGGACTGCGCGCAGCCCTGGGCATGCAGGCCCCGAGGGAGGCAGGGGGCCACGGAGACGGCCCCTCTCCAGGCCGGGGAGGCTGGGCACGGGAACCCTCCCCAAGCAGGCCTCAGCCCGGACAGGCGCCCCAGTCAGGACGGCACATCTCGTGACTGCCCATCACCGCCTGGCCCCGGGGGCCCTCTACTGAGACCTCAAGGCTGCCCGGGTCTCCAGCCCTTCGGCCCTCCCCAGGGGACCACCCTCCTTGAAGGGCTTCCAAGTCCCATGGCCACCTGGGCGGGAGGCTAGGCCCCGGTGGGGCTGTAAACAGAGATCTTGGGGTTCCCGGGGAGGAGAAATGAGACACCATCTCCCAGAAAGCAACGCCGCCTGTGCTCAGCCTGCCAGCAGGGGAGCCCTGTCCTGGGTGGGGCCGGCTGCTCGTGGCGGGGTCTCCCCAGCCCTCTACGCTGCACCTCCTCATCAGTGTTTGACCTTCAGGGAGGGAGGGCAGGAGGTGAAGAGGGCGGCCCAGGGCCAGAGGATGTGGCCTGTCTTATGCGGACCCCTGCCCAGCCGTGACATGACCGGCGGGACTAGGACACCAGCATCCACTCCAGGGCACCCACACGGGGCGCAGGACACATCGCTCCCGGCTCAGCGGAAGCAACATCTGGTAGACCACAGTTCAGACAGGAAGCCGTGGAGGAAGTCACCCCGAGATCTTTAGTGATGTTTATGAGTTGAACTGTGCTTCCCCCAAGAAAACACAGGCTGGAGCCCTGAGCCCGACACCCAAATGGGACCTCGTGTGCTAACAGCACTGCAAGCGGTTCAGTCAGGCTGCAGCCACCCTGGGGTGTGGCGGCCTCGTCACCGCAGGGCTGGCAGCCTCTGAGGATGGCGTGTGAAGAGGCTCAGATAAGAACTCGTGGAAACCAAGGTGGGTGGTTCTTCCCAGCCTGGGACACCCCACACATTGCTGTCCCCCAAGCCAGGTGTCAGCACGCCTGCTGCAGAGCCTGGACTCTGGCCCGACACCCAGAGCGGCAGCATCCATCTCTGCTGTTCTTCTCTGTGACAACCTCTTGAGCCCAGGCTGGCCTCGGACTTGGAAGTGTTCCTCCTGCCTCAGCCTCCCGAGCACTGGGATTACAAGCATGTGCCACCACATCTGGCTGACCTCTGCTTTTCAAAGCCCCCCAGTTGGTAGCACCCTGTTAAGGCAGCCTCAGGAAACTAACGCACACGAAATGGAAATCGAGGAACCATCGCCTGTCCAAGGCACCCGCCCTTCTCGGGTGAGGGCTGAGGCACACAGAGGTCGCGCGGTAGCCAGGGGACACACAGCGGGTGCGGCTGTGTGACAGGCCGCGTGCCTCCCCGCCCCGATGCCCACTCACCCACCACCAGCTCCCGCACTTCCTTCCAGCGGATGTGGCTGCCCGTCTCATGCAGCAGCGTCACGGTTATCCGTCTCTGGATGCCCTGCCGGGGGCGAGGAGGGAGGATGGGCCTGGGTCTGGGCCACGGTGTGGGGGCAGGACCGGCGGGCGGGGCGGGGTGGGTGGGCTGCGCACCTGGTGCAGGAGGAAGGTCCCCATGCAGGGCATGCCGCCACGGTGGTCCACCACGGCCGGGATGTAGCTGCAGCAGAGTCGAGGGTGAGAAGCCTTCTTCCTCGCGTGCTGCCCGCCGCCCTGGCCCCGTCGGGGTGGAGGAGCCCACGCTGGGCCCCTGAACCCTCACACCCTCACCTGCCGCTGTGCTAGGAGGGGTCAGGGTGGGCTGAGGCTGGGCCTCCAGGCTGGGTCTTTGCCTCAGCCCCTGGGCTCGGCTTTGTTTCCCCGTGGACGTGGGACCCGCGGCGAGCGGGACTTCTGTCTTCCAGCCCCGGGGCGCCCAGTGGCTTGGCCTCCCAGCCCTCCGGGATCCACCCCTCCAGAGCTGGGTGGGCGGTGCCCAGGGTCCCGGGGAGCAGCCTGCTTGTCCTCCCAGCTTCCCTGGGTGCTCAGCACCACCTGGGGGCAGGGAGTCAGCGCCCTTATTCTTCAGAACCTGGCCCACGGGCTGCCGGACAGGCTGGCTGCTCAGCCCTCTCCTCCCCACCCCCAGGGACCCCGTCCCTGTGCCCAGGGCCCCTCTCCTCCCCACCCGGCCCCAGCTCGGGCAATGCGGATGTGCACTCACTCGCCATTGGCCTCCAGCTCGCAGATCTCGAAGTAGACCAGCAGGTCGTACTTGCAGTGGCAGGGTCCAGGGCAGGGCCGGGTCAGCGTGCTGAGCTTAGTGGCAGGCACTGAGGAGACAGGAGAGGGAAATCGCAGGGTCAGGCACACCCGCCGCAGGCCGCAGGTGCGGGCATGAGCCTACCCAAGGCACCCGCACAGGGCACACCCGCCCTGCTGTCAGACCAGGGTAACCAGCACCGGGCTGGGCAGATGTGAGCTCACAATTTCTCTGTGCCCCCGGTGCCAGAGCCTACACCCCTGGACACGAGCCCTCGAGGAGAGCGAGGCTTGTGACACCTGCTCAGAGTCCCACGCTGCCTGGGACCCCTCTGCCCGCCATGTTGCCTGCCCCATCGCCCACCTGCCCTTTGGCCACTGTCTGCTGCACCTCCCCATGGCCCGTCCTCAGCTCCTGGGGACCTGCACTGGTGTCCAGCGCCTGACAAACAGCCTGCCTTGTGGTGTGCCCTTGCCAACCTCTGCCCACAGCCCGCTCTGCGACCCAGAGTCCTATCCTAGCCCCCAGTGTCCCATCTGTCTGCATCCAAGCACACCCCCTGCAGAGAGCCCGGGACTGGAGGACACAGCTGTGAGCCACAAGGCCGTGGAGCTGGCCGTGTCCCCAGGCCTGGGCAGCCAGAGGGCACCTCCCATGCCGTCAGCCTGGGGGACCCCGTCTGACCGCGGAGCCTCCCCCGTGGGCGCCCGCGGGTGGGACAGCCCTGCCTACCTGGCTTGGACAGCGGCATGACCCGTGGGAAGTGGCGGCGGGAAGGCCTCAGGGGACTGTGGAGACGGAGGCCAGAGTGAGCAGACCTGGCCAGAGCCAGCAACCCAGGGCAGGGCAGCTATTGACCCCATGTCCATCCTGCCTCCCTGCCCCCAGGCCCAGGAACGAACCCGGCCTCAGGCCCTAGACCAAGTGGGTGGGAGAAGGGGGACCCTCAGGAGCCCAGACTCCGTCCAGAGGCCCCGAGCCATGGCTCCCAGCCCCGTGGCTCCTGTACTCAGCAAGGTGAGGACCCAGCGCCTCCCCAATGCTGGTCACTGCCCTCTCTGCCAGACACCCCGGGTGTCCCTCTGCTAAGTCCCGCTTGACAACTGGGAGGGGGGACAGAGCTCACAGGGGGGCTGGGGGCCCAGGCTGCCCAGCTGGCGCCCAGGAGGGATTGGTTGGTCTGAAGCCTCCTCGGTTCAGGCCCAAATGCGGGCCACGGGAGCGTGGGGTGCCCCGTGCTGACCTGAGCACGTCCTTGCAGAGGGGTGGGAAGGGGTGCTGCTGGTAGTGGCCGAAGACCTCGAACACAATGGGCTGGCTCTTGATGTACTCGATGAAGGATTTGGTCACCTCCACCGCAATCTGGTGGGGAGGGAGCAGGTGGGAGGTGCGGCCAGAGGGAGGGACAGCCCCATGGAAAAGGCTCGACCGCCATGGGGAACTGCACGGGAGCCCTGCCAGGCCTAACCTCCGCCTGTGACAGCGACAACGGTCTTTGCCAAACCCCGTCTGCTCGGCCCTTGTTTCCAGGACAAGAGCCGGGTGAGACCTGGCGGGCAGCACGGTCCCCTCCCCGAGGCAGACAGGGCCTCGCGGAGACCGGGTGGTGTGGCCGCTGTAGGCCCAGGTTAGGGCTCACTTCCGTCCCTGAAATTCCTAAGTTGAGTCCTAACCTGCATGGCTTCGGACCGGGCCTCTGTGAGATGGAGAAGGACGGAGATGACCAAGGGACAGCGTCCTCACAGAGGAAGCAGAGGGACACAGACCCAGGGAGGGGCAGTGTGGACGGGCCAGCAGCCGTCCCTGGCCAAGGCCAGAGGGCTCAGGAGGTCCAGCTCCACTGTCTGGACCACCACACACCCAGGTGCCAACGCGCTGCCCTGGCCAGTGCCAGCCTCTGTGCCCTCTGCCCGGTCTCGCTCACATCCCTTGCCAGTCACTGTTGCCAAGTGTGACACTTCCGTCCCCTCTGCCTGGTGGTCCCACCCCCATCAAGCTCCCCAGAGCCTCGCAGTGCCACCGTGCGCTGCGGCCACCGGCCCTGCCCTCTGTGGTCCCAGAAGCACTGCTCACCACTGCCCGTGCCTGAGCTCCCAGCCTCTCAGGGCCGTCCCCAGGGCCCCTGCCACCCCCTGAGCCTCCCCCACCCCAACGCCCAGGCCAGCTGCTCTCGCTGGGCGCCTGAGCCCCGTGCACAGGTCCCCGCCAGGACCTCTCTGGACCATGCCTGCGTGTGGGCTTCTGCACCCCACGTGAAACCTGTCGGGGCACCTGCCACCCAGCAGCGGCCCCACACAGCCCTAGCAGGCCTGTGTCCCGGTGCTGGCCAGTGCTGGGCACAGGACTGGCTCGGCGCAGCAGAGGGCCTGGGAGGGACAGGCCCAGGACGTACATTCTGGACGTGGTAGAAGCCAAGCGGGGGACCCCTGCCTGTGTTCTTCAGGGGCTCCGTGGAGAAGGCCTCGTCGTGCCGGTGGATGAAGCTGCAGAGAGGCACAGGGTGCTTGGCGGGGGCACTCGGGTCAGTGCGACACCCCACCCCGGCCAGCTGGTGCCCGGCAGGTTACGGAGTCGGGGTGGGGCTCACTTGAACTGGCAGAAGATGTCGGCGTACTCAGCAGAGATGCTGGACGCCTGCAGGACGGTCACGCGGAAGGTGAAGGTGCTGCCCAGGCGGAGGTGGTCCAGGGCGGCGTCCAGGGGCCCGTCCAGGACGGCTTTCTCGGGGCTGTCCAGGAGGAGGCCGTCCGGGGACACTGCTGCTAGGAGCGGACAGAGCAGTGGTCTCAAGGCAAACACTGTCGCCAACACGGGCCGGGCGGGCTGAGCACACAGACGCCCTGGGCGGCCGGGGGCACTTACCGGAGCAAGTGTTGTTGTTGACCTCGTCGGCTGAGGGCCCTGCGTCTGCACCCTGGCCCTGGCCCTCCACGATGCGCAGCTCCTCCTGGGAGGTCCCTGAGCGGGACATCCCCACCACGGGACAGGACTCGGACTGGAACTGTGGGGGAACCGAGTCAAGGAAAGCGGGGGGCAGCACAGCTCCGCCTGGGCCCCGGGAGGCTGAGCTACTGGGAACGCACCACACCCAGCCCAGAGGCCTGCTGGGAGGCCCAGGAGCAGCTTGGGGGCAGGTGGAGCCCCCAGGTCACGATAAACTGGGGAAGAGGTGCTTTACACAGAGGTCCTGGGCCCCGGGAAGGACCCCAGGGACCCCAGCCCACAGGGCAGGGCCCACACACAACCGTGCTGCGGCTGCCACGGAGGCCTGGGCACTGAGTGGTGGCCCTGCTGTGTGCAGTACCTTTTCAAAGTGCTGGTCGTCGAATGAGATCTTAGCAGTTCCTGACTGGCGGACACCAGAGCCGTAATCAGGGGCCTCCTCGTCAGCTGCGGGAGGCAAGCAGGTGGTCAGGCCCAGCGCCCCCGCCTGAGTGCTCAGGGGTCTGCAATCTGACCCCTTTCCACAGACCCCTGACCCGGGCCTACTGCACCAGGACTCCCATCACTCAGCCTGGCACAGGCCTCGGGGCCATCACGCTGTCCTCTCCACCCTGCTGTCCACAGCCAGCGCTCAGCTCTGCCCTTACAGCACTGGCCAGGCCTGGCCCTGACAGGGCTCGGGTGCGTGGCTGCAGGGCAGAGCAAGGGTCGTGCCTGTGTCCCCTTCCCCGAAGACACAGGCAGAAAGCAACGTGTCCCCCAGATACAATCCTCCAGGACGTGCACGTGAGGCCCAGGCCCAGCACGGTCGGGCCTGCTCTCCAGCTCCCGGACAGGAGGGCTGAGGCCACTCACACCTTGGGCTCTGAGAACCAGGCGCCCCGACGTGGGGGAGCCCCTACTCCACATGGCGTGGACCTTCAAAGGAAAGCTGGGGCTCCACAAGGACCCCAGAGGGCCCCACCCCAAGGGCAGAGCAGGACCACGGCTTTCAGAGGGGACCGAAAGCAGGTGGAGCCAGGGTGGCCCTGCCCCATGGGCTAAGAGCCCGCATGGGCCTTGGTGGGGAGCAGCCCCGAGGGGGCGCAGGCAAAGCCCCTGCTTTCCAGCAGAGAGGCCGCAGGAGTGGGGCCAGTGCTGGGGCCTTCGGAGCCCTGAGGTCTCCGCAACTGCAGCTCCTTTACATAGCAACTCGGGCACCTCGGGGTGAGATGAAAAAGCACTGGCGAATTATGGGCTGCTGGGGCTCTGGTGACAGCGCCAGATGTGAACTAAATTAATGGAGCAAAGTCTCTTCTTGAGGAGTGGCCAGGGTATCAGGGGGCAGATGTGCGGGGGCACGATAGACCCGGGGACCCCTCAGCTCCTTCCAGCCCAGCCCGCGTGCACGCTCTCCTGTCTGGCTGCATCTTCCTCTCCCCAAGGTGCAGGCAGCCAGGTCTTTGTCGGGAACAGTGGGGCCCTGTGACGGCAGCCTCCTCCCCAGGGCAGGGCAGGGCAGGGCGCGCCGCCCAGTGCCTCTGCGGGGGCACAGGTAGCCCTGGGCATGGTCAATGTGGCCAAGGAGGCCAGCCCAGGAGAGCTTGGGAGGCCCAAGAGGTGGGGGCCAGCGTGCCGCACGCACCTGAGATGGCCTGCACGGCCACGCGCAGGAAGCCCTTCACCTCGCCCTTCTCACTCACGATGGCCACGCGGTGCACCAGGGGCACAGGGTACAGCAGGTTGCTCAGGTACACGAAGGCCCTGGGGAGCAGAGATCAGTCACAGGCGCCAGGGCCCTGTGTGGCGTGGACAGCACCAGGGACAGCACGCCGGTCACAACACAACACGACGCTGCGGAGCAGAGCGGGCGAAGCAGGGCAGCCAGGGCGGGGCGGGCGGGGAGAGGGTCCCGGGCCTTCGGGCGCAGAGACAGGAGGAGGCGGAGGCACAGAGAAGGCGGGCACGGGGCGAGGGGCAGAGGGCGCTGCCCAGCGAAGCCCAGCACGGCAGCTGAGCAGAGGGCCGCTGAGGGTTTCAGCCTGCTTCAAGGACGAGAACTCGGCTAGGCGGCCCGAGCCACCACCTCTGCCGAACCGATGCTCGCTTCCCCGACACTGCTCCACCCAGCAGCTCCACCCCCAAGGCCCACATTCCAGGGGGCACCCCAGGCTGGGGCACCCCGGTGTCACGCTGCCCACCTGCCCCACCCACCACCCAGGACACCAAGAGCCTCCTGTCCCGAAGCTGGTCCAGGGCTGGCCTGAGCAGGGGCCCCGTGTACAGCATGGCTGCTGCACCCCCCAGCTGCCCAACATGGGGTGCCACCTGGGCGGGGAGCAGAGGGCCTTGAAGAGCTCTGCCAGCCTGGCGTGTGGACTGCCATGGGGGGCTGCTGGGGAGGGGCGTCCCCGGGGAGGCAGCAGCGCTCTGGGGTGGGGACGGGCACCTAAGGGAGCTGTGCTGTGGTGAGGACCAGCCGCTTAGTAAGCCGGGTCCAGCCACCGCCCTCCTACCCAGACGGGGGCCACAGCCTGGGGGCAGCCAATTCCTACGAGGGGACACAACGCGGACAGGGATGGACGAGACCTGAACACAGGAGCAGAGGCTGTCACGCCAGTGTGGGCACCGGGGGAGGCAGGGAGGACACAGGCCGCTGCCAGGTGGGCGCTGGGCAGGTGTGCACGGACAGAGGGGAGGCGGGCAGGACGGACACCTGGACGTCCGACAACACCCGCCGCGCCTGGTGCTGACCCACGCCCTGCTCCACAGGCACGGGCTCAGGGCGCAGCACCCAGGCCCACAGCCCTGCCCAGCCCTCGTCCCAGTCAGCACCGCAGAGCCCGGCTGCTGGTTTCACGGTCACCAGAAGGGCCTGAGGACATCCTGAAGCCCGAGCTCATCGCCGAGCAGCGAGCCCCCAAGGCCCGGGGGAGCCGAGGTCCCTGGGTGTCCCGAGCCGTCTCTGCCTCCCCAGGGACAGTGGCCCCACCGTCTCTGCACTCTCTCGGCCCCTTCTTCCCACCCTCCTGGCGTGCTGACCTCGAGGGCCCCTCTTTCTGAGCACTGCCCCACGGACGGGCCCATCGCAGCACTCCTGGTGGAATCGCTGAAGCCTGTCTTGGACTGGGGCAGGGGTGTGGCTGCCTTTGAGGAGCCCGGAAGCCCCTGGGCTGCCCTCCTGGGGCAGAGGACGCCCCCTCAGGACGCCCAGGGGAGCTGTTGCGTGGAGGGCGCAGGGAGCATTGGAGAGCACTGCTGCAGCCTGGGCGAGGACGGTGAGGGAGGATGAGCCGCTGTCAGGCCGACCCCGCAGGGCTCCAGGGCTGCCCAGACGCACCCCTCAGGGTGCATGGAGGTGGCCCCTGGGGCCCTGGGACGGGGGAGGTTCCCACCTGGGACACCCACAGTTCCCACGACTGCTCAGAACCTGACCCTTCCTCTCACTCCCTCCAAAGGGCAGGACCCAGGGTCCACAGCAGCGCAGGGGCAAACTGAGGCAGGGCCTTGCATGGCAGTGCTGTGGTGGGCGGCCCACCGTGGCGGCTGACAAACCCCCTGGAATCCTGCCGCCACCCCAGGGCAGGTGCTTTCTGCCACGTGGCACTCGGATGGCTGGGGATCCTGACACCCATGGCAAGACAACAAGCAGCCCCAAGACGAGAAGACGGGGCTCAGAGGGAGCGGGGACAGGACACCTGGGAGGCATGCCTGGGTCCAGGGGCCGCAGGCTCCTTCCTGGCAGGGCACTGATGGGCTACGCGCCTGGGCCCGGCAAGGAGCAGGAAGAGGCAGTGCTGGCAGTGACCTGCCTGGGCCTCCTGGGAGCTCCACTAACACAGCTAGGTAATTAAGGAGAGCATCCTGCCTCAGCCTCTCAGAACTGCTTCCTGGCAGAGGGGAAGAATCCAGACACCGCAGTGCCGAAGACTGCCAGGCACAGGCTGTGCCCAGAGGCAGGGCCCACAGACGGAGGTCCTGGGGATCTCCTGGCTGGGGGTTGGGGTTCTACACTGAAGAAGTCTCTAGGGGCTCCATCAAAGCCTCCCCGATTCTCTGAACCTCGTCGAGCCACTCTAGGCAGAGCAGCTCGGTTCATGGGCACTAGGGCACCCGACTGGGAAGTTGGCTCGACCTGGCGCCTGGGCTGGAGAAGGTGAAGGGGCTCCCTTGCTGCAGCCCAGGTCCCAGTCCACTGGGTGACAGCAACAGTCTCCTTCAGCCAGCAGGGACCTCCGTGGCCAGCACCCCCACCCCAGTGCTGCACCAGCCTCGAGGGGCTGCAGACCGGCCAAGACCCCTTCTGCCCCTAACTTGCGGCCCACCTGGCTGACACACCTGGCAGACGAGGCAACAGCGCCAGGTGGTGCAGGCTGCAGGCCCACGTGGGGACCGCCCTCCAGCTGCCACAGACAACCTGCCACCAGGCCAGCCACCCGTGGGGCACAGCACAGCCCTGGCCGTACGAAACCTGCCTGCATCCCCGGCTGCTCTCTGGGCCCGAGACACTGTGCTGTCCAAGAGGCCCGGTGTGGGGCTGAGGGAGCCCAGGTGGCAGAGCCGATGCGGCCCCGCCTCCTGCCAGGTCCGAGTTTGTCCACCCAGCCCTGGACTCTGCTGCTTGAGCGCCGATGCCCCATCCAACCCAGGCGGGACCAACCAGAGGCCCAGCCCCACTTCCTCAGCCTGGGCAGCAGAAGCCCAGCCCTCGCCCTCCCTGTCCCCTGGCACCCCGAGGCCGAGGGGCCTTGAAGCAGACTGAAATGCTGGAGAGCACAGGAGGGCGGAGCAGACAGAGCGGAGGGCGCAGCGGGCAGGAGGGAGGAGGCAGCGCTAACCACAGATTGGTGAGGAGCAAAGATGCATGCTGGGACCCAGGGAGCCTTTCCAGGGGGGCAACAGTGGGCACCCCAAATTCGCTGAAGCTTTGGAGAGAGCCAGCAGCTACCAGAAGGAGACGGGAAACTCAATGGAGGTCCTTCCCGGGCTGGGCCTGCACAGTGCTGCGCGGGAAAAGCCAATTCTTGCCAAACCAAAAAGATCAGGGTGGTGCCAGATGGAGCCCGTCACAGGCAGCCCGAGACGGGGCCGGGCCTCTTACGGGTGACTTTTGGTCAGTTTGGGAGTTTTGTGAAATCTCAAATCCACAAGAGGGGAAAAACATTGGAAGGACCCAGCTCTTTCCAGCTGAGACTGCAGAGCCCACACCCATTTCCTGTGCTGTTCTCACCCCCCAAGTGTCCTGACCCCTCACCCACCTGACACCCGGAACCTCTCCCGGCCACACAGGGGGGAGGCCTGGCCCTACAGCTGGGGCGTGGTGACGAAGATCTGGGAGCAGGCCTGGGTCTGCACCTCCCTCCCGGGCCCCGCAGAGTGGAAGTCCAGACCTAGGCATCTCGGAGGGACGCTGCTCATGTGCATTCAGCAAGGCCAGCTCACGACACCTAACCCAGCCTGATGCCAGCCGGGGACGCGAACCAGAGCAGGCCCCAGACGAGCGGAGCGGCAGGAACCACCGCCTGCCTGGCCTTTCACACCCCCCTTCCCTGCTAATGAGGGGCCGCAGAACCCCATGCTCGGCAGGGCCACCCGCAGGGTCCAGCTCCAGTGCTTGCCCCAGGTCAAGACATCTGGAAGCTTCCACTGCCTGGCCCAAGGGAGCCATCGTGAACTCCACAGAGGGCTGCAAGAGTTAAAACCCACTCTTCACATACTCCTACCTTCCGTGGCCAAAGCTTTCCCTACCCTTGCTTCCTCCCATTTGGGACAGTAAAGTCAGAAACAGGGGCCGTATCTGCCAAATCTGCCTGCAGGACAGCGCCCCCAAGGCTAGGCCTCCCGTAGCCTGCTCTGCCTCCTGACCTTGGCCTCTCTCACCTCCTTGGTGGACACGATAACGAGCTCCGCTCTGCAAAGGGCGCACGCCACGGGGGCACTTGGGGCCCACCGTGTCTCTCGCCACGGTGACGGGGAGGTCAGGATGGCCTGGCCTCCCCTTCAGAGGGAGGCAGTGGAGGGGCCCAGGCCTGCTCCCCGTCCCCAGGACAGAGGCATGCCGAGAGCACACAGACGCCTCGGCTCCGGACGGTGAGGACGGAGCTGGTCCCCAGGACGGGGACGGACAGGGCACGAGCTCAGGCCTCGCCTCCCAGACGGCCCCGAGCTCCACACGGACACCCGGCAGCAGGCCTAAACCCCAGTGCGGCTCAGGTTTCTGTGGCCTCTGCTCCATAGCCACGGCCCCGCCTGCCTAGAAACAGCTCTTGGCTGCAAGGTCCACTGGGTGTCACCGTCTGCACCTGGACCAGTTCTGCCCTGTGATGGGGATACGGGGAGCCCCGAGGCTCCCCAGCTTCGGCAAGAGGCCGGCTCTCAGCCCGCCCGGCCGGGAGGGCCCGGGGTCTCGCCCTGACGCCCACAGCAGTGCTCCCGTGCAGAAGAGCTGGTTCCTTCCAGCATGCGCTCCTCGACCTCACCAACCTTCCTACTACACTGAACAGGGGGGACCGGTCGTAAAACGGGTCCCGGCCGTTGCACAGCGCGCGCTCCGGAAAGACGTCGTCCTCCAGGTCCTCCTCCTCCTCCTCCTCCTCCTCCTCCTCCTCCTCCTCCCCCACGCTCTGCTCCTCGGCAGGCTCGGTGGCGTCGGAGTCGGGGCTCGAGAAGGTGGGGGAGGGGGTGAGAGCAGCCATGCGCTCGCTCATGCATGTGTTGAGAAGAGGGTAGCTGTTGCAGCCAGAGATGACTGAACTGAGGTTAGTACGACAAGACAGAGAGAAGTTAACACCAGCTACTCGCAGGAGGACGGGGCGGGCAGGGTGGGGCGGGATGGGGCTCTGTTTCCAACCAAAACCAGATACACACCATCAGGAATGCTGCTTTAAAAGACCAGAGAACGTAAAACGTGCCCTGTCCCCGGGTTTGCCAAAAAGTAAAAACACCCATGTGGCCAGCTGGAAGGCTCCAGAAGGTTCCAGAAATCACCAAGAGGTGTGACTGATAACAGGGGTCCTGGTCAGGCACAGCCAAGGCCTGAGAACACCACAGTCACGTGGGGTCGGGGCTGCCAACACCCCAGACTGGAGCCCAGGGCACACGGACGGCAGTGGCCGCTACAGCCTCTAAGGCTTGGTGACACAGCCGTCTCCACATTCCCACCCCGAGGCTGCCAGAGACCTGGAACAGCTGCCCAGCCTGGGCACCCCGCACATTCACACCCGCGGACACACGGCCCACGAGGGTGTGGGGGTCAGTGCCAAGCCCCTCCCAGGCCCCTGAAGAGGAGGGGTCTGTGGGTGCCTGGTAAGGCGCAGGGGGAGACTGTGCATCTGGGGCTCCTCCCCGCTCCCCATCCCACTGCCTCTCGCTCTCTGCCAGGGAAGGGGAGGCGCCCACCTGCCCACCAGTCGGAACCAGGGGAAGCGGTCGTAGAAAGGGTCCCCGCCGGTCACCACGTTGTCACAGTCCTCGACAACGCTGGAGGGCACCTCCGCGGCCCTGTCGTACATCTCCCGCATCAGATCCAGGCGCTGCCTGCGGGGCACAAGGACGACGGGGCTCAGCTCAGCCCGGGCCTGCTGTCCACGCCACCCTGCTGTCGGTCCCCCAGGCTCAGGGCTCTGCTGGATGGAAGGCCCCTGCGGCCCTCTCTGGCACTCACACTCTTCGTCACGGTCCTCCCAACCCCGCCCTCAGTGCCACGGCGGAGAAGCAAGTAGAAAAGGAGGAGGCACCCAACAGAAGTGCGGGAACGGGGTTCGCACCAGGGAGCCGAGGGCAGCTCGGGCGGGAGGAGGACGCGGAGTGGACGCCTCCTACATTCTCATCCCAGGGAAGGCCAGGCTGCTGGGGATTAAATCCTGTGCCCTCCGGCCGGGTTTAACAGGGCTCAGAAGCTAGACACGGGGCTCTCTGTCCTTCTGGAGCCAAACTGGGGTGTGTGTGTGCGTGTATGTGTGTGTGTACACACAGATACGTGTGTCTGCTAAGGTGTGCAAATTGGCTGAGACAGTGTGTGTGCGTGTGACCGGCTTTTCGGTCTCTGATGTTCGACACCTTCAGGGCTTGCTGACCGGGGAAAGCCCTGCCCAGTCCACCTGGTTCCTAGGGACAGCTGGGCTGTCGGGCACGGCCCTGCACACCAGCAAGGTGCCTGAACCCCCCACACCGGCCAACACGCCCTCTGCACCCAGCCAGCGGGGCAGAGACAGCTGGGCCAGGCCTGGCTGAGGGGAGCCCCGGCCTTCGGCTCCTGTGCCCCTGGCATCCTGGGCGCTGCGTGAGACAGCTCGCCTCCTTGGAACCACCCCACGGTCCTAGAACACCGGGCCGAGCCGTGGGAAAGGCTCTCGCGTACCAGGAGCAACGGGTTCCCTATGGGTACTCCTGCACCCCCAGTACTCTCCCGGCTTCCCCAGCTCCCAGGGCTCAGGGGCAGGCTGGGGTCGGATACGGTGGGGTGCCCCTTGCTGTGCCCTCCACTCTGCGGCAGAGGCCATGGGGCAGCCGCTCTGATGATGCCAACCCACCTCCCGGCCCCACTGCAGTGCCCTCTCGGCTTGGGCACATCTGTCCACGAGAAAACCCCACAACAGGTTCCTGTGTCGGCCTGAGCTGGGAGGAGAGGACAATCCCACAACCCTGGGCCCTGGTCGCTCTCTTCCTCATTTAAAAGAACCCCATCGACAGAAACAGTAGCACCCACAGGTGCCCGCAGTGCCAAGAGCCCCGCCCAGCTGTCCTTGTTCGTCCACCCCACTGCACACCAGCCACACCTGAGCTTCTCCAGAGTCCAGTAGTGGGTGGCCCCATTCTTTTGGTCCTGCACCTCCACAGCCACAATGGTGCGGGGGAAGGGACGTGTCTCTCGGTCTTTGGCGGCTTCTGGGGGCAGCAGATCCGGCGGGAGTGGGGAGTAGAGGGTGTCCGTGAGGAGGACAAACTGGAACTGGACCTGTGGTGGGTAGCAACCCTCATCAGCCCCTCGGAGGCTTGGGCCCCGTACCCTGGCACAGCTCCCCAAGCCTTCCGATTGGCCGTCAAGGGGACCCACACCCTGCCTGGCACCTGGCCACCTCCCCTGAGCAGAGAGGGCCAGGTGTCTGCCCCTGCCGGTCCCAGGGCCTCCCGGGTCAGGTAGGGCCCTGGGCCAAGCCTGGCTGTGGGCAGCACCCCGTCTCTGGCAGGAGGCCACACGTCCACTGAGCCCCACCTTCTTCTTCAGCTCCACGCTGATGGCATTGGCCTCCTTGAGGAAGATGGCATTGCCCCATAACAGGTCCCGCAGCGACGTGAACTGGTACCACTTCCACTTGCGGAAGGCCCACAGCGCCAGCTCGCACTCCCGCTCCGTCCACTGGACTGTGGGGGAAGCCACCGGGTCACCAGGGGAAAGCCACCACCCCAACAGCACAGCTGCCCCAGCAAGGGCACGCTGGCCGCCTCGCATCCCGGCAGGTAGGGCGCAGAGGCCGAGGCCAGCAGAAAGACAGCTGGCTGGGAAGGAGGGTTGGCTTGGGGGCTCTGCCCACTCCAAGGCACTGGACACCCCTCCCTGGCCAGGCCTGGGCCACGTGCCGGGCCTCAGTCACACCAACGGCTCTCAGGGCAGAGGCAGGGGCACCAGGACAGGTCCACCGAGCAGAAGGGTCTCTGAACTGTGGAACCTGCAGCACGGGCAGTCAGGCTGCAGGCCACGCAGCAGCAGTGGCGGGGGCTGGGCGCTGGGGGCAGCGACACCCCTCCCCGCACAGGGCCCCTGTCCGTGCCCTAGAGGGAGGCCGCAGGGTGCAGCACGTTCGTCCCGGGTCTCATGGGGTGCACCCTTCCAACACCCCCAGCCCCACCCGCCAGCACCAGCATGCATGCACATGGGTGTGCGCATGATGCATGTGCATGCACGTGGTGGCCTGCGGCAGCACAGCCCTCCAAGCCCTCCCTGCAGTGTTCCCAAAGCCGAAGGGCCCTCACCTTCGTCCTCCAGCTCCTCCTCCTCCTCCTCGGCCACCTCCGGGTAGTACCTGGACTCCATCTGCTTCTGCAGCGCCTCCAGCTTGCTCTCATAGTCCTGCAGAGAGGCAAGGCCTGGGCTCACCTGCACCGTGGACACCCGGGCGGCCCCGCCTGTCCTGCCAGGGCCAGACAGGAAAGCACAAGGCAGGGCCGGGGTGGCTGGGGCGTCCTCACCAGCCTCTGCTGCTCCAACAGGTAGGTGGCCTCCTCGCGTTCCCGGCGGTACTGGTCCTCCAGCTCCTGGAGCCTGCGGGCCGCAGTGGGTGAGCACGGGCCAGCGGCGGGGCGGCTGGGTGGGGTGCGGGCAGGCGGGCGGCCAGGGCTCACCTCTGCTCCATCTCCTGCTTCATGTCGATGCCCTGCTTCTCCAGCAGCTCACGCTGCGCGAAGGCCCAGTCCACGGGCTCGGCGGGCGTCTCCGCACAGGGCGTGCGTTCGCGCTCCTGCCGGGCCTGCTCGGGGTGGTTGAACCGGAAGACGTGGCTCTTGCCCATGATGATGCGGTTTCCTGAGGATGAGGCAAGGCCGGCCTTGGGGTCCTGAGGGTCCCCCAGGGCTCTCCGGGGTTGGGAGGAGGGAGGAGGGGCACAGGGGCTTCCTCCACCCCAGCTCCCTGTGCCCCCCACCTCGGGGCGAGTGCATTCTCTCCTGAATCCACCCCCCACCACCCCAACTCAGCAGCAGTGGGGCTCAGCTGTGCCCACCAGGCTCCCA
Organism: Dasyprocta punctata; assembly: GCA_004363535.1. Taxonomy (NCBI): domain Eukaryota; kingdom Metazoa; phylum Chordata; class Mammalia; order Rodentia; family Dasyproctidae; genus Dasyprocta; species Dasyprocta punctata. The sequence goes on from RJWM01001025.1 coordinate 83,523, forward strand.
ACAAGGTGCTGTTCCTGCACCCCACACTCCCACCACCCTCCCTCCCCGGAGGTACACAGTGCAGGCAGCCTGCACCCAGGGCTGAGTCTGACCCCTGCAAAGCAGCTCTGGGGGGGCTGCTTGGCCAGGGCCCACCCTGCCGGGTTGCCCCTCCCAGACCCCAGGAGGGACTGCACAGTGCTAGTGTCCTGAGCCAGGCCCCCCCACCCGGCCCCCTGCCCTCCGCTTGGGCCTTCTGGTCTGCAGGACCCCGGGGACACACTGACCCCCAGGTGGTGCCTGCTGTTTGCCCACTCCTGCCCAGCTCTCTGGACAACTTCATTACCCCAGCTTGCTCAGTCTCTGCCCCGTCCCCATCCCAGTCTGGGGTCAGCACATGGCTGGTCAGTACCCCTGGCCTCCCTGTCCTTGGGCTCAGGCACCGGGAGGAAAATCCAAGCCCAGGCAGCTCAGCCTAGATCACACCTGTGGAGGACCCACACAACTGACAGGGTGACCCTCGCATTCAGGGTGTTCTGGGGGTCCTTGCTGCAAAATGCCCTGCAAAGGCAGGACGGTCCTGCTAGCCCTTGCCAGGAGCCAAAGGCCTTCAAGGGCGGCCACAGGCTGGAAATCAGGTGGCCGCTGTCACCTCCCTGCTCCCAGGTTCCCAGCCAAGAACTCGCACATGGCCACAGCTGACACCGCAGAAAGTTCTATCTGCCAGCTTGGCTAGGCTATACCACCTCGTGATGCCACCTGGTCTCGCCTGGCCGTTGCTGCGGTCCAGGTGGTCAACACCTGCTGCCCATAGCGCGGGTAACATTCGAGTTGCAAGCTGAGTCCCCTCCAGCCCACAGACTCCAGCCTGCCGCCTGCCATGGGTTCACTGCTGGCCAGCAGTGCCCACACTCACGTAAGCCACACCTGCCCGTCTGTATCGCGATTTACCAGCCTATGACTCTGCACCTGCGCATCTGAGTCGGTATGTACCGGCCTGGGGCTCTCTGCCTGTGCATTCGCGTAGCGATAGCCCCAGCCTCGGCTCTGTGCCTCTGGGTCTATGGACCACAGCCGCACCCCACCTGTGCCCCGCTGCTCCTGGTCTCCATGGACCCCAGCACGGGCAGCTTGGTCACTTGGGAAAATCACCCACCCATTCTCTCTGACCTTCCTAAGCAGGGATTTCACACCAGGTGGCTGGGGTGCACATGTGGCCCCAAGAAGCTGGGGGATGAAGTCACACAGACTGGTCCGCTACACCTCAGCTCGGCCCGGCCTCTGCCCCCTGCGCTCCCCGGACCCAGCCCTGCTGTAGCAGCCACCCTGAGTCCCTGGAGCAGGCCACACCCCCAGGCGCCTCGCAGGCAGCAGGGGTGACTCTGGCCTGGGGCAGCGGTGTCACCTGACACCCATCCACCTCGCAGCCCCTGCACACCCCACTCTACCTGACCGCAGGATGCTGGGCTCTGTCACTTTCTTGCCATTGACGTACGTATCTGCGCCCTCGCAGGGCTCCAGGGTCACCACGGCTACGGGAGGAGAAGAGGGGGATGTGAGGGGTGGCCACTGCGGGGCTCGGCTCACCTAGACCCAGAGTCCCAGCCTCCCCCACCCCTGCTGGCCGCACAGCCTGACCCCTGGCAGGACCCTGTCCGGGCCTTGGAGGAGCTGGAGTGGGGGCCTCGCCTGACTTAGCACAGGAAGAAAGTGACCCAGGGGGTTCAGGGTGGGGTGCCGAGCCCCATGCAGGTGCCTTGAGGGGGATGCAGCCTGTGGAAGGGGCACTCTGGAGGCGACAGCTGTCCCGGCACTGCTGAGGCCCACCATTCTGCGGTGGCCGGGGGGACACTGGGCTTGAGTCCACGGTCTGCAGGCCTGGCTGCTGGACGCCTCGGCAGACGCCTGAGCTCAGGGCCGAGGAACGGCGGCAGCGCAGCAACGCCGCAGGCCCACCTGCAGCCAGGCGGGGCAGGGACGTGGGGCAGGCGGGAGAGGGACAGACGGCCGCTCCGCAGCCAGCAGGGCAGCACTGTCCTAGAACAGCTCTCTTCCCAGAGCCCCGCTCTCTCCTCGTGGTGCGCTGTCCTGCCCGGGGCGCCCCGCCCGCCCCAGACACGTGCTTCCTGTCCCCGTCCCCACGGGCTTCAGAGAGGCCGCAGGAGACCCCGGACCCTCCCCAAGCACCCTCATCCCCAGGCGTCACACGTGCACAGGCGCACGTGCTCGTGTCTGGCCGGCACACGCAAGCTGGGCCGAGTGGGCGGGCTGGGGGCTGAGCTACCTTCGCTGCCGCCCCGCGTGTCGCTCCGGAAGACGCAGTGCTCCTCCTTGATGAAGTGCCCGCTCAGGACGATGTCCTGCCGCCTCTCCGCGTCCTCCCTGCCCACTCTGCGGGAGGACCGTGTCAGCAGTGCTGCCCCACGGCCAGGCTGGGGTCGCTTGGGAGACACCCGGGGGTTGACCCAGGGGACCGTGGGGCTCAGAGGCACGGCCTTGCTCCGGAAGCGCCTGGCGGGCAGCCCCGGTGGCTCTCGGTGGACGGGCAGTAGGGGTTGCAGGAAGAAAGCACCTCCCCCACTCCTACCCTGGGGGCCTGGCCTGGAAGTCAGGCTTTGTTCCCACCTGGTGATCCCGTCCTTGATGTAGTAGAGGAGGCATTCGGACATCAGTGGGTCCTCGTTCAGGTTGACGAGATGCGGCGTCTGGGGGGACGGGAGGGTCAGCTCCCCTGGGGAGGGCCGGAGCCTGCGCTGCCCACCTGCCTGACCTCTTCCTGCTCCCCAGGCCACCAGCAGTCCCGGGCCGTTCTTGCCCTGACAGTGTCCTCCCTTGCCCGGCCAAGTCAACGGAAGACAGGAAAGGAGTGGCTCTCCCGGGAAGGGCCTTTGGGAAAGGAGCGGCTCTCCCGGGAAGGGCCTTCGGACCTGCACCTCCGCACAGGCCCGCCCAGGGAGCAGCCTGCCCAGGCCACCGGCTCCAACCAGAGAGCTGGGTGCGAACTCAGCCCCCACCCAGGCCCAGCCCGCCTTGCCAGTGGGGGGTGGGTGAAGGTTCCTGCCTATGCCAGGCAGGGCAGGTGCAGCTCCGGGGCACCGGGCCCACACAGCTCAGGTCTGCAGCCTGGGCTTGGCTTGCCAGTCTCGTGCCAGCCTTGGGCCCCATCCACACCTCAGACAGCTAGAAATCCCATCTGCACGGGCAGGTCTGACCGCAAGGCAGGGAGGCCACCCCACATCTGGCCAGAGCCCCGCTCTGCTCCTTCCCGCCCAGGAGCCCCTCCGACGGGTACCGGGGGCGGTGTCCCTGTCCACCAGGGCAACAGCACAGACTCAGGCCCAGCTCCTACCTTTTTGGGAGAGAACACGCCCAGGGTGCCGCCATCCTCCCGCATGGCCACGCCCATCTCGGCCAGCAGCGCTTCCCTGGGGACAGAGTCGGGGTCAGCAGGGCTGCAGAACTGCCCTGAGCCTCGCCTGCCCGCAGCCTGGGTGCTGCTGGGAGGTGACTCGCTGCCTCCTGCGTGGTCAGCCAGCAGCGGCTTCCCAGGGGACAGCACCTCTGCACACACCTGCCCAGGGAACAGCCGTGCCTGCCCCCAAGTCAGCACCACACGAGGGAGACCACCAGGTGAGAGAGGGGTCGGTCCCAAGGCAGGGACACAGACCCCCGGGGGCGCATCCTGCCGGGGCGTGAACCCCTGGCTGGGCCGGTCCCGCTTCTCCCCCACACTCACCTCTCCATCCGGATGGCTTCCGTCCGCCTCAGCTTCTCCTCCCAGGTCTCGTTGAGCTCGGCAATGATCTTCTCTGTCTCCTAGGAGTGAAATGGAACAGAGTGAGGTCCTGGCGGGGGCTGAGGTGGGGACAGAGACTCGGGTGCCAGCAAAGGGGCTGCAGAGAGCCGGGCCCATCTGGGAGCCGAGACAGAAAGAGCACGGTGAAGCCCGAAGACGTGGGTCTCGCCTGCCGACGCTGGAGGACCGGGCAGGCAAAACCATCTGGTGCGGCGGGGGGAGAAGCAGGCGCCCTGGAGACTGGGGCCCCGGGCACGCCATCCCTTCCGGGCCCCGGCCACACAGCTCAGTCGTGGCACCGTCTGTGCCCTTCTCTGCCAGGACCCACTGCCATGGGGGGCGCTGAGGACGCGGCTTCAGCCACCTCCCTCGGGCTGGGCAGACCGCTGCATCCTCGGGAGCACGAGGCCTGGCCTGCATCCCGGTGGGGCCCCCCTCGAAGGTCGCCATCGCCGCCGCGGCACCCCGGGCCCGCCCAACCCTCACCTTCAGCCTCTCGATGGCCTCCTCGCTGCCCGGGGCAAACAAGATGCGCTCGTGCAGGCTGGACACGGAGGCTGCACGGCTGGACAGGGCGGAGAGCGAGGACGAGGGGCTCATGCCCACCAGGGCGTTGGTCACTGTGGAGAGAAGGTCAGGGGCTGGACTCAGGGCGGCCGCACTACGGTTACGGTTATTGTTCTCAAGGTCGGACGAGTCTGAGGCAGGTGAGGGGACAGACGGGTGGGAGGGAGAGAAAAGAGAGACACGGTTGGGAACAGGACAGGTGTGGGGCCAAGAGAAGGCCGGAAACGCAAACCACGCTCAGCGGCAGCCCAGCGGGGCCAGGACAAGCGCATGCAAGACCTTGCCGACCCTCACGCCCGCAGCGGCGCCCACGGGCCCTCTGCACCCCGCGGGCTCCACTCTGCCCTCCCGTCTGGGGGCCCCGCACCTGCAGCCCAGCCCAAGCGTGCCCGGCCACTCACAGCTCGGCACCGAGGGACCGGAGCTCAGCGTGACCCCGGCCTCTGCTCCCCTACACCCCAGGCCCCGCCGCACTCCCCACCCTGAGTTTTGGGGCGGCGCTGCACCAACCATCCAGCCCCAACAAGCAGACGGCCCAGAGACCACGTGGAAGAGGAGGGGAGCAGAAGACCCTCGAGGGCACACCCTGTCCTCCACCACCCAGGGCTCCCAGCCTGGAGTTCGGGGTGGCGCCAGGAGGGGTGCCCAGCCCCTCCCTGCAGAAGCAGACACAGAGCAGCAGCCAGCACAGGGCAGCAGTGGGCACCGGGGAGACCAAGGGGGCCGAGCCCCCGCCAAGGGAGACGCAGAGCCAGGCAGGACTTGGCAGCACCTGCCAGGAGGGTGTAGACCAGGCCCGGGTGTGACGCAGGTGGAGAGGCGGCCGCAGAGGCCCCCCGAGCCGGCAGGCAGAGGAACAGACCCTCAGAAGTCGCCTTCTGACCTTTCCAGGCCTCCCAGTGCACAGCGTCAAAGGTCTGACCTCAGCCACTGCGGCCAGAAAGGCCAAGCTGCACCCCATGGTCCTGTCTCCATTCCACACGGACAGGGATGAGTCCAGAGTGGGCCCCCACTCTGCAGCTCTGAGGCGGCAGCCAAGGACCCAACCCACCCACGCTGCCCTGTGCCCCTGCGGCCAGGCGAAGCCGTGCAGAGCAGCGGTGGGGAATACACACATTTGGGTCCTCCGGGCACAGTGTTGGCTACGGGGAGGGCAGGCGTGGGGAGAGAGACAGAAACAGAAGAGCAGGCTTGGGTCCAGAGGGTCCGCACACCCAGCCGCGGGCAGGTGGGCGGCCACAGGTCGGTGGTGGAGGTCTTCAGCGTGGGGACAGACCTGCCCACCTCCCAGCACCCGTGCCGCCATGGGCCCCAGGAAGCTGCACCAGGCCCGCCTTGGCCAGCTCCAAAATCTGGCCGGGCAGCTCCGACCAGGCTGAGGCCAGGAGACTCAACCTCCCGCCCAGAGGAAGCCCGCCCGCCCACCCGCCCGGAACAGGACCAGGAACAGGAGCAGGGGCCAGGCAGGGACAGGGACCTGGCAGCTTCTACTCCCCCTCCCCCTGGCCTGGTCACAGCTGGCGGGTGGGGCCCCAGCGAGGGTGTGACGAGGCCAAGGCTGAGCCCAGGACACTGATGGGAGCTGACACTCACTGTCAGTGATGTCACCGAGACCCTGGGCGTACAGTAGGTCTCGCAGCCTGGTCACCTCGTCCTTCAGCTCTCGGATCAGCTTGTTGTTGGGGTCCTCGTTGATGACTGCGTTACAGCGGATCTGCTTGGCCCGGTCGGCGTACCTGGGTGGCCAAGGGAGGTATGGGTCCAGGGGCAGGTCTGTGCCCGGCCCCAGTGCATCCAGAGCCCTGCCCACGAGCCAGCCTGGGCGGACGCTCGGCCTCAGCCCGGCATGGCGCCGTGAGCAGTGCCACCTGCTGCAGGGCACTGTGGATGGCCACCGAGGCCGCTGACCACCCGGTCTACTTTGCTGGCGCACTTGAGGAAACTGAGGCCCAGACGGTGGCAGACACAGGATGCCCACCAGAGCACGCACTCGGGCAAGCCGGAGTCCACCAAGCCAGGGTCGCACTGCTGCTGCGACCCCACCCAGGCTGCCACAGCCAGCAGCACAGCTCTTCCACCCTGGTCTCTCAGGGCGCCGCGCCGCCTGCAGTCCCACAGGGCACCCTAAGAGTGGTGGGGACAGAGCGGCCCAGGAGCCCCAGAACCGTCACCTCCAGCCTCAGAGTCTCGGTGAGCCCCACAGAGGCGCCCTGCCAGAGCTCCTGGGGCCCTTCCTGCAGGGCAGGGAGTGGGTCCCCGAAGAACACACCTCAGAGTGCTGAGGGTCTCGTCGTAGTTGATGTCTGCAGGACTCAGGGCGGCCACCATCGCTGTCCTCGAGTTGCCACCTGTGGGAAGACCACCAGAATCTGAGAGAAGGTCCCAGCCTCGGGCCTGGGTCTGCCCGCACTCGCGGATGAGGATTCTGAGCCCAGAGAGGAAACTGAGTCACAGCCCGCCCAGTGTGCAGACAACAGCGGGGCCGCACTTCCCCACCACCGCTTCACCCCCAGAGGCGCACCCTCTCCCTGCAGCGAAGCAGCAAGCCGGGGGCTGCCGTGGGATTTCCTCCAAGACGGAGGCTGCTCCACCTAACGCGCTCGTCACCCTTTCTCTGTATTTAACATCAGCTTCCCTGACCGGGCCGCACTGCGGGACACCAGCGCTCCCTTCCCCGCTGGAGGGGACGGCAGTCCCGAGGCCCCACTGACCCTGTCTGGCCCTCGGCAGCCGCCTATGTGCCCAGGTCGGGGCAGATGGTCTTGTGTGCCCCATCTCCAGGACCTGCGTCCCTGGGGAGTGGCTCCCTGTGTCCCTACAGGGACCGAGGTGACAGTGAAGGCCTTGGCAGCATCACACAGGCCTCGAGGTAGGTTCTATGAGGTCTCCCTGTCCCACTCTGAGAGTGAGCCTGGCCCTGTGGGTGTGGCCTGCTCCCCAGGCCACATCACAGGGAGAGAAAGGGACACACGTTCCTGGGATACTACAGTCCTTTCCTGGTGGGCGCCAGCCTGGGAGCCTGCATCTGCAAGGCCCACGTGGGTGCTGGCCTGGAGGGTTGTGGGGTGCAGAGCCATGCAGCCAGGAGGGCCAGAGACCCTGGGGGGGGGGGTTGGCCTAGGACTCAGCTGTGCACCAGCTTCGGTGCTGAGGACCCTGAGGACACGGGGAGGGGCACCCAGGGTGGCTACGAGCCTGGTACAGGCCCCATCTCCTCCCTATGGATCTCCTGTGCCCGGGATTCAGCCCAGCACACAAGCAGGGCTCTCCGGACTGCGGAGTCCCAGGTCCCTGCCACAAGGAGGCCACAAGAGCTGGAAAAGGGTGGCCGCGTGGTCTGGTCACCGCATCTCTCCCAGGACAGCCGGCCCCAGGGCGTGTGGACAGCACGAGCCACGCTGGCCCCAACTGGCTTTGGTTGGGTCGCTGCCCACCTCCGCTCCAGGTCTTGTGGGGGCTGCTGTGAACAGCCTCCTGAGGAAAGCATGGGGGCCCCGCTGCTGGGCACCCAGGACGAAGACGGGCTCCGCCCGAGTCCTGCGCGAGCCCTGGGGAAAGGGGCCCTCGAGTCCTCACCCAGGTTTTCCCGGAGGAGCCAGGTCAGCACCGAGTCTCGGTAGGGGATGAAATCTGTCTTCTTCTTCTTCTTGTTCTGCAGGGACAGGGTGGGGGCAGGGCGGAGCCCGCTGTTTCCTCAGGGGGTCCCCCACCCCGGACTCCAGGGCACCACCTACTGGTCCCTCTGCTCCAGGCTGGAACAGGGTCCTGCCGGCCATCCTCATCTCCGCCCTCATCTGCGAGCCGGCCAAGCTCAGAGACCGCCCAGGGCAGCCCCCTCCGCTGTCAGAGGGACTGAGCTGAGACTGTCACCCCCCCCCCGGGACCCATCAGCTGCTTCTCTCGACCCAGAGTGTGGTGCTCCAGGCCCTCGTCCCTGCCAGCACCCCCGACTGCGCTCTCCCCTTAAATGCGGAGTCGCCTGCCCCCTGCCCTTGACCGACTCCCTAACCATCCATCCCCACCGCTGCCTCTTTCCGCCCATGCGCTCCATGGCCCTGTCCCTGCTAAGGCAAACAGCAGCCCCCAAATCAAGGTGCTGGGTACCCGCAGCCAGGACTCGCATGCTCAGGGCCGGCCCAACTCCACGCACTGTGGATGTCGGTCACTTTGGTCTGTGCCCACCGGTGCACAGGAACGCTGCTGGGGCCAGCAGAGCGCCCTGCCCAAGCCCACGGGGTCCGGGGGAGGCGCACACTGCCACCTCAGGGACGACGTGTTGTCCCGGCACAAATAGATGCGTCCCTTTTCTGTGTGAGATCCCAGGAGCCCCTCCTGCCCACAGGGGACGTCAGCTCCAGGAGGCCCATGACAGGCCACCACGGGGCGCAGCAAGGCCGCGCTGGCTTCTCTGAGCAGGGCTAAGGCGCCTGGCTCCTGCAGGCTGAGGGCCCTGTGTTTCCCTCGGAGTTGGCAGAGGAAGAACCTTCTAGTTGGCTTTTAGATCATCTGATTTCTAACGTTGATTCCCTGCCTGTGGCGCATGCCTGTTTCCGCCGTGAGCGCCTCGCACACACGCAGCCCCCGGGGCAAGGGCTCAATGCGCCCCTCTCTGTTCCCTCCGTGCCTCTCATCCCGGCCTCCGCCCTGCACCGGCCATGGGCCACTCCCCTGCCCTCCCAGCCTCACTCCCTCGAGCCCAGCCACCGCTGCCCCAGCTCATCCTGCATGCGGTCACATGGCCACCTCGCTCCCACCTACACTTCACGCGACACTCTAACACCATGCAGACCACACAGCCCCACGGTGCGCCCGCACAGCGCCGTCCTCCGCTTCCTGCTAAGCTGCCAACACCCAGGTGCCCAGGTCACCCATGGTCCTATCCCAGTGCCCCGCTCCCTCCCTCGAGCCCGAGAAGCCCTAGGAGCCCAGAGGCGGCTGCCCCACAAACTTGTGGGGTGACAGCAGGCACCCCGTGGCCTCCCCACCCCTCCTCCCAGGCCCTCACCCCGCTCCTCACGTCCCCCAGTGTCCTCACGCGGGGCCCTTCACACCTCCACGCAACGCCCAAGGCTCCCTACGCAGCTCTTTAAAATGTCACACCCAGCATCACACCTTCCCCGCAAAGGCCACGCTACTCCCTTCCCATCCTCCAGGGACCCTGGCATCGCCCACTCGGGTGCTCGCACCCCGCGCCTGTGTCTCCCGCGACCACCGGGCTCTGCCCGCATCCCCGGAATCTTCCCACACAACCCGCACACGGCTCCCCACGGCTGCTCGGGTCCTCACGGCCGCCGCCCACACGGCTCCTCACGCCCACTGGCCCCGGCACGACACACTGCTCGCAGTTCCGAGGCCACGCTCAGCTCCTGACAGCGCCTGACACGGGCCCACAGGGCCCCAGGCCACGCACAGCCTTCCTCTCCCTGGCCTCGGCGCCTCCCAGGCCAGGCTGTCCCGGAGCCCGCATGCGCCGCCGCGTGGGCCTCTTCACGCGCCTTCTCTCCAGCCTGGCTCACGCCGCTCCACGCACTTCCTCACGGCCGGCCACGGCCTTCCAGGAGTCAACACGGTTCCTCTCTTCCCCCGCTCCCCCGCGCCTCCCCACACGCTCCCCGCGGCCCCGCGCTCCCGCACGCGCCCTCACACCTCTCCACGGCCTCCCCCACGCCCCTGCACACCTCCGTGGACATCTCCTGCACTTCTTCCTGTTCCCCCACAGCCCCCACGTGCGCCAGCCTCTCCCAATCCGCTGGTCAGCTGGGCCCTTCCGGTGACTCGGGAGAGTGGCCTGGCTGCTGCCCCGGCCGGCTGCCCGCTGTCCCCGTGGGGCTCTGCCTGCGGCCGCCTCCTCCATGAGGCCTTCCCATCCAGCTGGACTGCCTCGCCGGGCCGCGCTCACAGCCGCTGTTCCCTCCACAGAACCCAGCCCAGCCCTCCGCTGTGTGTTCCTCCTTTCCTCTCTTCCTGTCTACTGTCGACCCAGCCCCGCACCTGCACCCAGTGGGTGGGGGACTGCGGTGTCCCCGGGGCCCCGCGGGGGAGGAGCGGCTCGGCAGCTGGGGACCCCTCCCGGCCCTCCCCCTTGGGTAAAGGAAGACGCTCACCTTGTTGGGTCCAGAGTCCTGGAAACGAAAGGACAGAAAGCGCGTGAGGACCCGGAGTGAGGCCGGGCCCAGGGCACGGGGCCGGAGAGGCCGGTTCACAAGGCCGGAAGCGGGGCCGCGCCAGGGCGCCCACCCCTCACTGCCAGCCACGCCTGGCGCCTCAGCGGGCCCTCCAGGTGGTCAGAGGGCAGCGTCTGCTCAGGCCCCTGTCACCCAGCAACCCTCCGACACCCCGAAGTGTAGAGCAGGGGCAGGTGCAGCGCGCCGCCCTCCCGCCCGCAGCCTGGCGTCCTGGGGCACAGGGAAGGCTGCCTGCCCTCCCTCTGAGGACCGTGGCCGCCCTGCAGGACGTCCCGGGCTGGGCCGGTGGAGGTCAGAGCCGACCACTGCCCTGCTCACCACCGCCCACGCCGAGCCTCGAGAGGGCCCCGTGCGGAAGGCGCACACCCTCACTTCACAGGCGGAGGAAACGGGGCTCCGGGGAGCACGGACGCCCGTACTGCGTCCTCAGCCTGGCGCTGCTCCCAACTCGGCTCTCCTGTGCACCCCAGCCACCTCGCCAGAGATGGTGCCCGGAACCAGGTACGCCGGGCCCCGGCCCCTTCCTCGGAGGGCAGAAAGAGGCTGCCCCGCAGTCCACCCGCCGACCCAGCCCGGAGGCCCAGCGGACTCACCATCTCTGCCAGGGCGGAGATGACCTTCCCCAGCGTGGTCAAGGACTTGTTGATGTTGGCGCCCTCCTGCGTGGAAAAGGCGGTTGACGTCAGGAGGCGGCAGGGGCCTCCAGCTCCCTTGTGGCCTGGGCTTGAGCCCCAGCTCAGACTGCTGACCTCTGGGGCCAACAAGGGCAGGAGATGGTGGAACAGAAAGTCAGTCGCAGGCACCCAACCGGGGGCACCATCTCCCCAGCGTCTATTGGGCTCCACAGGCATCCTAGCAACACGACGCACGTCCCCACCTGGTACAACCTCCGGGGCCCCATCACAGCCACAGAGCACAGCCGGGGTCACAGACAAGTACAGGAAGCTGGAACTGCCCCTTCCTGTTCCCACGGGGGACCTAGCCAGCTGGAGGCCTGCGTTCCTCCTGGGTCACGGGAGGGCCGCGAGGCCCGCAGAGGGCAGCGTCCGGCGGGACCCTGTGCCCTGTTCACCTTAGCCAGGACCCCTGCCCTCCTGCCCTCCCGCCCCGCCTGCCCCAGTCTCCCCGGCATCCCACCACGCACGAGGGCCCTGGCGGCCAATCCTACCTTGAGGCGCGTGCCCTTGGCGCCGGTGGAGTCAGCCCGCTCGCTCCCAGCCAGGTCCACCAGGCTGATCTTGCTCACCTGGAATGACGGATGTGCGGGAGGCTGACCCTCCAAGAGGTCCCCGAAGCCTCTGTGGAGCCACGGCCAGGCCCTGCCCCAGGCGCATCTCCCACCCCGTCTCCCAGCCGCTCCTCGTGCAACAGAGCAGGACCCCACGTGTGCTCGTGCGCTGAGCCTGTCGTTGCCACCCTTTCACAGACGGTGTCCCAGAGGGCCTGGCTGCCCCAAGCTGCCCCTAGAAACCACCGAGAGGTGGTTGCGAGCACCCTAGGGGACTCAGCCCCTCCGAGCCACAGGACACCCAACAGGCCGTAGATGCAGCAGGACCCGTGGCCCCAGCTGATCTGGCTCCACTGGCCCCCAGGCCCCACTGGCCCCCAGGCCCCACTGGCCCCCAGGGCCTCCCCGGCCTTCCTGGGCCTCTCTCCCTGTCCACTGGGTCACAGTCAGGAGGATGACACCAGACTGAGGTGCCAGCGCCATCAGGGCCTGACGTGGATCTTGCCCAGCCCTGAGGGGAGCTGCCACCCTGGAAGGTGGCCGAGCGGACATCATGACCCCCACCACCCCTGGCCCTCGGGGTGGAAGAGGGGACAGAGGCACAGCCATGGACAAGAAGCGCAGCGCCCCAAGTGGCCCCTTCGAGAGCCCACAGCCTGGCGCATGGGCAGAAAAGCTGGGCCCCGTGCACCACACACCCCAGGCGCATGACAGACGCAGCAAGGCAGAGCCCTGCAACACGGGGCGTCTCTGTGCCTGGAGATGCCAGCGTCCACCAGAGGCCCCACTGAGGGCGGGGACCGCCGCCCTGCCAGCCTGCACCAGGGCCATGGACACCTCTCCGGCGGCCACGCTCATGACCCACCGCTCGCCTGTGCTGTGCTGCTGGGCCGGGCCACCTCGTCCCCGTCCTGCGGCATGCAGGGGCTCAAGACGCAGCCCGTAATCTTCACCTCCACTGGCGGGAGGCGGAGGTGCTGGACCCCAGGTCCCAAGGCCTCCGCACCCAGGCGGCCCCCACCCTGCAGTGAGGGGGCCTCACAGATCTGCTCGCCCCACGGGGCCGGCACAGGCCTGCGGATGCTGCCCACACCCCAGGAGCCTGCATCTGGTTTGCCACCCGCGCCCAGCTGCAGTCCCCCAGCCACCCCGGCACCACCCTCGGGGCACCGCGCCCCACACCCCAGCTCACCTTCTCCGTGGTGATGTTGGTCTCCGCGTCGTGACGCTTCTGGGTGAAGATGATGTTGAAGACTGCGTGAGAGCGGCTGCTGGTCTCGTTCATGTTCGTGGCCGCCACAGTCCTGGGACAAGAAGCCACCCGAGGTCACTGCTTGCCCTGCTGTCAGCAGCAGGATCATGGGTGGTGCCGAATGGTGACCAGGCCATCGGGCCTCAGCGCCCTGGCCCACTGGGCTGCTCCGCCAGCCTGGGGATGGCTGTGCCTCCCTCCGCCAGCACAGCCCCTGCCGGCCCACCACTGAGGTCCTCGGCCTGCAGGTGACTTGGGGCAGCAGTGTGGTCATGTGGGGGACAGAGCCCAAAGGCTGCCTGAGGAGCTCGGGCTGGTCCTGACGCTGCCCAACCTGCCAGGGTCCTCAGAGAAATTTCCCCAAGCCTCAGTCCACTGTGTGAGTGGCTCGGGGCCTGCCTGGGGCAGAGGGGTCACAGAGACCTGCAGGGGCTTCCAGAGGCCACACTTGGAAGATGCCCAGGACCCCACACAGAACTCAGGAGCTCAGGGCGGCACGGACAATCACTCACCCTCCCTGGAGACCCCCGGGTGGTACAGAGGGGGACAACTGTTGCCACGACAACCAGAGTACCCTAGGAAGGAGGCCCAGGGCAGCAGTGGCCAAGGGAGGCAGACTGCTTACGGCGGGCAGTTCTGAGCAGTGGACACGTCCCGTGAGTCCACCACTGCGTGCTGGCCCTCACATTCCCTGGTCCCCGGGCCTGGCAGATCCGCTGCCCTTGGGGGCAGACAGGGGCCCCACAGGAGGCAGCTGCTGCTGACCCCGCTTCACCCCCACAGCCACAGGCCACGGCCCTCGGGAGAGCAACTCTCGTGACGGTGACAGGGATTCCACACAGGGGACAAAGGCCATGCTGGATGGTGCACGGCCTCGCTGGCTTCACACCCAAGCCCGCACCTCCTCAGAGGTCCGCCAGGACCATCAGGAGACCTGCAGACCCCAAGAACCAGGCCAGCGGAGATGGGAGGGCTGGCCAGTGGCCCCCACGCACCTGGCCTTGTTCCCCGAGTCCATGAGGTCCTGGATGTCATTGTAGGAGGTGACGGCCAGCTTGGAGAGGTCCTCCACGTAGGGCCCCAGCAAGGGGTGCTCCCTCACTCGCAGATTGCCCTTGTTTTTGGGGTTCAGGAGGTCACGGACGCGCTCGCAGTAAATCTCCATGTAGCTGACCTGTGGGGCGGGGGGTCATCAGGGACGTCCAGGTGGCACACGGCCGGCAGGGGGCTGGGGGAACTGAGGGCCTGGCCTGTGGGCTCCACGGGAGTGTGGCTGTCAGCGCACAGCCCCCTCTCCCGGGCCACACCCTACAGTCCCTACCCCTGGAATCGCCCTGGCCCCACAGCTCCGAGGTGCGCTGGGCACAGGGCAGGCCCTCAGCCCATGCCAGCCCAGTCTCCCTGTGCCCGGGGAGTCTCCAAGTCCTGCATAGCAGGCCGCCGGCCTCACAGAGCCACATGAGGGACCAGCTAGGGTACCGAGGGGCTCAGGCCTACCTCCACCGAGTAGGACATGTTGTCATTGGTCGTGTCATTGATCCGAGAGAAGAGGTCTTCACAGAGCTGCGAGGACAGGGGTCACACAGTCAGCGAGCAAGGGATGGCGGCCTCCTGGAGCCGCACTCCAGTGGCACCGCCGGCACCCAGGCCCCCATCACAGGGCAGGTGCCACACAAAGGCGCCAGGAGGCACCACAGCCAGGGACCAGGTCTGCTAACCCTGGTCCCGCCAGCACCGACCTTTGGTACGGGTCATCTGCCGTCGCCCTGTCCTTATCTGCATGGGGGCTGGGGCACTGTCCCATGAGGACCCCGTGTTCTCCCCAGGCTGTGCTGGGAGCAGTAGGTAGCTCAGGCGGGGTAGGGTGGGCAGGGCCCCAGTAGCATCCCAGGAGCTGCCTGTGACTCAGTGCTAGGTCGTCCCGGGCCCCAACTCGACTTCCTGCCCCAGCCCTCCCACCCCCCAGAAAACCTAGCCACCCCACGCAGGGGCCAGCCCGCCTGCCTCCGCCCCACCATGCCCGTGCCTGGGGGATGATGCCTTGCTGGTCCTTCTCCTGCTTGCCCATCATGGTGTAGGACTTGCCGGCACCCGTCTGCCCGTAGGCGAAGATGCACACATTGTAGCCCTCAAAGGCGTGCTGCAGCATCTCCTCCCCTATGTCCCGGTACACCTGCTTCTGCGAGGCGTAGTTGATGTCTTCGGGCTGCGGGCAGGAGAGGTGTGGCTGCAGGGGGCTCCCCGGCCCCACAGCTGTGGAGTCTGGGCTGGGGGCTCAAGTCCTGCCTGGGGAGGGCCCTGTGGGTCACGAGTGAAGGATGGGGAGCAGCTGGGACGGGGTGGGGTGGGGGATCCCAGGAGAGGGATCTGCACGGAGCCAGCCAGGGTGTCAGTGGCGGGGATGAGAGCTGGGGCTGGAGAGGCTGGGGGCAGCGTGGCCCCAGGCAGAGTCACCCTAGGAGAAGGTCAGAGCGGACAGAAGCCAGAAGTGGGGGGCCAGGTGCTCAAAGACATGGGGGTGTCATGGGAATTTGATGGGCGGTGCTGGGGGGGGTTAGAAGGACCACCGGAGAGGTGGACAGGACAGGGGTCAGTGGGCACTGGACGTGGGGTGGGAGGCAAATCCCCCGGGTTCAGCTGCGTGTCTTCTGGGTTTGGGGTGTGGGGCAAGTGGAGACCCAGCTGGCAAGTGGACACCCCCCAGCCCTGGCAGCATGTGCCAGCTGCAGGTGACCCTCAGCAAACAGGGTGGTCATCACCCTGCTCAGAGGGAACCGTGTGGCTCAGGGAGGCCGAGGACTCGGGAGGGCCGCCACTGGACAGGGCAGGGCAGGTGTCCATGCTGCCAGCCTTCCTGCCCCAGCCCCAGCTCACCGAGGTGTGCGACCAGTAGGAGTAGTCGAAGCTGAAGCTCTTGGGTGTCTCCTTGGGCTGCTTGGGGTTCACAATGGCTGCAGGAGGGCACACGGGCAAGGCGGTTAGCACCGTGCTGGGGACCCAGCCAGCCGGAGTCCGCACCCCTCACAAGAAGCCAGGTCCTCAGAGGTCTCTGGCTCCACCCCCACGCTGGCGGGGACCAGAGCTATACTTCCAAGGGAGCCAGCTGTCTTTGTGGTGGCCTCTGCTGCCCACAGATGCCCATGTCCATCGCCAGGCTGGGCCTGCAGAGCCCCGCACGGCTCTCCAGCTGGGTCTGACCAGGTCACTCCTCCCTGAAACCTGAGGCAGAGCCCTCCCGCCGGCGGTCCCTAGGCTAAGCAGGGAGGGTTCGCAGGCTCAAGCTGCAAGTGGTCCATGGGGAGAATTCCCTGCTCCCCACCTGATGGCCCCTCAGGCCTGGCACGTGCCTGCGCCTTTCCCAATCGCAGCTCGGGTGGGTGACTGGAAACACCCTCCGTCATTACAGATAGGGTCCCAAGCTCCAGAGAGGAAACCGCCTCCCCCCAGGTCACTGGAACGCACGCAGCGTCCCCCAGGTCTGGCTTTGCACCTGCACCTCCCACCCTCGGGGGCTCTGCTGTGTGGGATCCTCCAGGGTGCTTCCCTCGCCAGGGCCCCCAGCAAAAGTTCCAGGAGTGAGTGGGGGGATCAGGCCACTCGACAGACAGGCTGCATCCTTCCTGCCCTGGCCCTGCCATGCCCAGGGCCGGGGCCCTTCTGGGGCGAGACGCACGCAGGAGGCCTGCGCAGGATGGCCACCCAGCGGGAAGGACGGCGGGGCACCCAGCGGGAAGGACGGCGGGGCGGGCCGGGCATTGTGTGCTGGCAGGAAATGAACTGGGCTCAGCAGCGCTCCCAGAGTCTGAATGTCCCCCGCAGCCAGGAGCACGCACAGCCAGGGTGGGGGGACAAAGCTGCTGCCTGGCCGCGAGGACACAGCCATGTCCCCCAGGACCCTGCGGAGGTGGTGTCTAGAGGTGGGACCTCGGGAGTGACAGGGCCAGAAGAGGCCACGCGGGTGGGGGCCTCATGGGGACTTGAGGGTTAACAGGAAACGGAAGAGACCAGGGCACCCCGACCCATGCCATGACTCGGGGAGACAGAGGTCACCATGTGCAGGCTGGGACAGGGCCTCACCAGCGGCAGAGCCTGCAGCCCCTGGGCCTCAGACCTCAGACCTCAGCCAGCAGACGCTGAGAGACCCCATCTGCCCTTGAAGGCAGCCTGAGGGACTCTTTTGCAGCCTGGTCTCCACCCCTGGGCTCTAGGCCACGGGACAACAGTTTGTCATTTTCAGCCACTCAGTCTGTGACAGCACCATCTCCCTGCCGTGCTTGCCCAGCTCCTGGACACCTCAGGTGGGGCTGAGCATGGGATGGATCCAGTCCTGGCTGTGACCACGCTAGCCAGTGCCCAGGCCCCAGGTCGCCCCTGCACAGCAGAGGCAGGGACAGGGGCCACCCTCAACCCCGGGGTGTCCCTGTGTGGCCAAGGGCTCAGAGGCAACCAGAGTCAAAGGAGAATTCTGCAGCACAGATAAGAAAACCGAGGGCACCAGCCAGGGCGCCAGTAAGAAAGCAGGGAGCATAGGGGTCCTCTGGTGTTGGGGGGCCTGTCGCCAGCCAGGCCCCAGAGTGAGCAGGAGCTTCTAGAAGTTCCAGAGTCTGCCCTCTCTGTAAGCAAGGCCGTGGGCTGCAGAGAGGAAGGGCAGGGTGGCCACTGCTGACACCCGGGCCAGCCTGGGTCCGTGGCAGGAGCTCCCGTTGTGGAAGCCCAGCTGGCTCAGAGCTGCGGGGTCTGGGGCTTCTCACGCAGAGCGAGGTTACAGCACTGTGGGGCCTCGAGGGCCTCACAGCACCCCCATGCACAGGCCGGTCCTCAGCGGGCGTGGGTGACATCCAGGCAGCCCTCCCCACAGAGCAGAAGGCCCTGCCCCAGGCAGCCCGTGCGAGTCCAAGGCCCACAGACTAGGAGGCCGCGAGGGCTGGCATCGTGGGGGGTAAGGCCCTGCTATCCTCCCGTGCCCCATGGCACAGCACGGGCTGACGACCACACAAGACCCAAGTGTGCACTGAGCCCAGCCAGCCACAGAACCAAGGCGGAAGCTGATTCTCACCCCACAACATGGACTGCGAGCTTCAGGGCAGAAGTCTGCCAGTGTAGACAGCCCGGATGCGGGGCGAGTCTGCAGAGGACCCCAAAGCAGGCTGGGCCACCACGGTGTCCAGGCCAGGCCTGGGAGGTAGGGGCCGCCGGGTCCCCGGGTGTCTGCACCTCGTGACCTCACTGCGTGCCTTTTCCAGTGGAAGTCAGAGGGGGAGGCTCAGGAGCCAGTGCCCTCTCTCCCACCCCCGGCAGGCGAATCCTGCGGCTCAGGAGCGGGAGGCGGGGCTGTCTTCTTGGCCACTGGACATTGCCTCCTTGCCTCCCGGCCCCATTCTCACATTTGGGCCAGGCGGCTCACAGGAGAAACACAGAGGAAGAACGGGCACCGGGAAGCCGGGGCAGAGCTGTGTGTGCTGAGCTGAACGGCGCCTCCTCAAAGCTGCACTTCCGGGACTCGAGGCATGGCTTGATCTCGAAACGGGGTTTAAAAAGGTAGCCAAGCCAGGACGGTGGCGCACATCTGTAATCCTGACACTCCCAGACACTGAGGCAGCAGGGTCACAATTTCCAGCCTGATGATGACTTAGCAACTGAGCAAGACTGTCTCAAAATAAAAACTAAAAAGAAGGCTGGGGGCGTAGCTCAGTGCAAAGGCCCTGGGTCTGATCTCTAGTACTACAAAAACAGAACAAAATGAAAGATGTGGTCAGTCGTTATCTCAAGGCGTATTGGATTCAGGTGGAATCCGGGGCCCTCACAGGGAGGCCGCGTGGAAATGCCTAGACACGGACAGCAGCAGAGGCCCGCAACAGCAGAGGCAGAGATGGGCAGTGCGAGCACTGAGCCTGACTTCCGCCTCTGGGCCTGGGCACTCTGGGATGCGGGTGGTTCTAAGTGGTCTGTGATGACAGCCCCGGGATTCACGGGGCACTGGGCAGAGGGAGCAGCTGACGCCAGCCGGGCGCCTGGTACTCACTGGTGGTGCTGCCCGACATCTGGATGATGCACTTGGAGTCACGGCTCATCTCCCGGGAGTTGAAGGGGCGGACGCGCACCGCCACCTTCACCGAGGCCCCGGCCATCTCTGCGGCCTCCACCGGTCACTCCCAGCAGTGGCAGGAGCTCCAACAAGGGCAGAAGACACCCTGGGGGAAAGGGAACCCAGAATTAGAAGCAGCATCCACAGGGGCTGAGTGGGAGCCTGGTTGCTGGCCGAACCACACACAGGACTTCCTGTTCCTTTTAAACCCACCCAAGACACGCGAGGGACCAGCCCACCAGGACAGGACCCGCGGGTGAGAGGTGGTGCCTTTCAACAGCACAGAGCCCAGGAGGAGGAGAAGCACTGAGCGAGCCCGGCACAAGAAACAGCAGGCAAGGTGCGCCTCTAACCCGAGCGGACTCTCAGGAAGGACGTCCTCTCACAGGCCTGGGGTGGCTGTGGGTGGCTGGAATGGTCTGGCCCCCCGCAACAGTGCCCCAGCACAGCAACCGCGAACCAGGGAATCTGGGAGAGCCACGGGTCAGGGGTCTGTGTCTCTCAGCTGCGAGAGTCAACTCTGGCCTCAGTGTACAGAAATGCGAACGAGCAGGGTGAGGCTGGCCACCCCAAGGTGATTTGCCTCCTGGGTCCCAGGACTGGGGAAGGCTGCTAAAAACTATGAAGCAGCAGCCCCTTGGGGGTCTCTCAGGCCGGCTGCAGGGTGGACACTGGAGCTGCTTCACCCAAGGGTCCTGGAGTCTGAAAGATGAGGCTCCAGGGAGAGGGTGTTGGATGCACCAGTGGCCAGGCCTCCAGCAAACAGTGTTCCCCCGCCCAACCTGCAGTGGGATACTCGGGGCATTTCACTACTGCTATCTAAACTGACCCAGGAATCTAGCGCGTGCTCAGCTCCCCCTCGCCAGAGGCATCCAAGCAGAGCAAAGGCAGAGGGTGGGCTCTGAAGCCCCCCGCACACTGAGAGTCCGGAGTCCCACCTCTGAAAAGGCGACCTTCCGCCTCATGCTCCCCACTGCTGCAGCCCCTTCCCAGGGTCCCTGGTCCCTCTGTGACCAGGGCACAGTGCCAGCGCCGGGGCCAGGATCAAGGCATGGAGAGCACAGCACAGGCCCAGCCCAGGCCAACGCAGACTCAGGGCCTCAACTCCAGACCCTGCCATCCACGCCCAGCCCGCAAGGACTCTGCAGAGCCCCTGGACCTGGGACAGGACTTCCCCTCCACTAACAGCCCCTCCAGAGAGCGTGGGCCTCCTGGACACCAAGGTACACCAGTGCCCAAAAGGGACACCCACTCCACAGAGCCGGGGTACGTCCACAGCCAGACACACACGCGTGCAAGCACACACACACACACACACGAAGAGTGCCGGGGGACCAGGCTAGGCTGGCACAGGGCAAGTGAGTGCTCCGCACTGCAGAGAACGCAAGAGCTCTCTCCTCAGCAGCACTGCAGGAACACGGGGGCCTGCTCACTGCTCTGGGATACAGGAGACGCTAGGAGGAAGCTGGCAGAGGGGGGATCTTGGCCTGGGGGCTGGGAGGGGGTGCGGACGGGGGCGCAGCAGGCTGAGGCCAGGGAAGCTTGGCCTGCGGCTGTCAGGGCCCCTGAAGCGGGCAGACCAGGAGCCAGCGCAGAGCTGGGTTGCGTGGTGGGGGTGGCACCCTCAGCACCCTCCCGGCGTCTGCATTCTGGGCACACGGGCCGGGATCTGCAGTCCTCCCAGGCAGAGGCCGTTGCCGAGGGCCCTGCAGAGCTGTGCCAGGAGAACGAGCGTGAGAGGCAGGCACCGAGAGAAGAAAGGCCAGCTCATCCCTTCAGACGTCTGCCAGGCTCCAAGCAAGGACACAAGGCCTAAGATGCAGGATTCCAGAAGCTGAGCAGGAAGCCTCTGAAAGCCCACGGGGTCCGCACCGCGTCAGGGGCTCCGAACCGGCAGGAGCTCGGGTTCTCCAGGAGAACCCCATGACATAGCAGGCCCGATCTGCAAGCCCTGAGAGCAGCCAGACACGCACTTCACAACACTCAGGACTGCTCAGTTCAGGTACAAGAAACCAACGGAATAAACGGGAACATGGGGATCTTTGCCAGAGGGTCAGGAGCTGTGACAGAATCCAGGGGAAATTCTAGAACTGAAAAACACATGACAAGGAAAACGGAGACCTGAAGAGATCAGGCAGAGCTGAAGGCAGAGTGAAGGAACGCGAGAACGGGCGATGGACAACTCAGAACAGAGTGCCCTGGCTTGGAGCTTACCACACAAGGACCTGGGTTCAACTCCCAGCACCGCAAAAATGAAAAATAAACAGAGAAAAAAATAATGGAAACTATAGAAGCCAGACTCAGTAAAAGAAGGGACACAGTGCGGTGGTCTAACGGGCACACAGTCGGGATCCAAAGTGCAGAGAAATGGCGTGGGGTTTGACGGTGTGAATGTCCGTGTGCTTCCCAAATCCTCACCCCCAATGGCATCAGGCGACAGGACCCCTGCAGGTGCACAGGTCAGGAGGGTGGGGCAAGGGCCTTCCACCACTGCCCCGTGAGGACGCGGCAGGAAAGGGCCACCGTGGTCCGGACACCGAGCCTGGCCTGACCTCCAGCCTCCGGAACTGGGAGGAATCGATCTGTCCTTTAAAAGGCTCCCAGCCTGCGATGTTTTAAAAAGCAGCCTGCATGGAACCAGAGAGCCGAGAGGCAGCATTTCAAGAGAACGACACAAACCGTTTAAAGCTGCTGGATTATGTCAACGCACCAGACTCAAGAAGCCCTGCAACACAACACAGGCTAGACACCGTCAGACCCACTCCGAGGCGGGTGAAAGCCACAGATGCGAGAAAGGACAGAATAAACACACACACACCCCCAGGGGATGGCTCGGCAGACGCAACGGCACTGGGAGATGAGCACGCCGGGCCTCACCATGAACAGGCCGGGGAGGTGAGCGCCCCTTTCCCAAGGCAGGCAGCGGGGCTGCGATTGCCATGGTAACCGCTCAACAGGGAGAAAGGTACTGCACAGCTAGCCAGTCAAAACAAGGAAAAGTGCAAGAAACTGTAAAACATCTTTTATTAATCCAATGGGTGGCAACAGAGGAGAAAACAGCAATTACAGATAAAAGCCCAGCTCAATACAGACTACGTCCTCCAAGGAAAACATCACGACTGTCAGAACAGATTTTTTTCTTTCAAGTTTTATTACTTATTAATTTTAATTGATACATGCAACATAAAATTGTACATATTGATATTTTGACACACTATGCTACGTTTAAATGAAATTAAACTTATAAGGTATTATCAAAAATATGGTGTGTGAGCCGGGTGTGGTGGCGCACACCTGTAATTCCAGCACTCGGGAGGCTGAGGCAGGAAGATCGTTACAAGTTCAAGACCAGCCTGGGCTAAAAAGTGAGCTCAAAACTGGCCTGACCTGCATAGTGAGACCCTGTCTCAAAAAAAAAAGACAAAAAAAAAAAAATAGGGTGTGTGTTAAATTTAAAAATGTACTATAACGAAGACTTATTGCCATCAATGCCGTCCTCCCCGCACCAGAGCACCTTCACCCCACTGCTCTCGCCGCTGTCCGAGGCAGCTCTGCAAGTCTTCTGTCTCTAATTGGCTGCCTCAGTGTCCTGAATGGAGTCACCATGTTTCCCTCTCAAGGTCATCTGGACAATGGGGAGGAGCCAAGTCACGCAGTGCCAGGTCCAGTGAACACGGCGGACCAGGACACAGCGCCACGTTCCCACGAGCTGCCTTCGTGGGCGGGCACCTGGCTGCAGGTTCACCGTACCTGTGACGACACCTCCTGAAGACACGCGTGAAAGAGGCCTCCAGAGCGCTTCAGGACGCGGCAAGGCGATGGGTGAGCGTGTCTGAAGGGAGGGAAACGCTGAGAAGGGTTAAAGGCAATGCATATTTTACTGTAATGAATTTTTAACCTAAAAGTTCACTGCACTTTTCAATCACTTCTCATATCTTCTCCAACATTGATCATTTATGGTAAAAACTTTCAAAATCCTTTCTTCTAGCTTTTTGAACTGTACAGTATTAGCTGCACTCCCCTACTGTAAAACGGCACAGCGCAGCTTCTTGCTTCACTCTAATTCAGTTCCCACTCGTCAGCTGTTCCCACCCCTCACCCCGCCCTTGGTAGCCTTCATTCTACTGTCAGCTTCTATGAGGTCAGTCTAGGTTCCACCGCCGAGGAGGCCAAACAGTGCTGTCCTTCTGCACCTGAATCACTGTCCCAAGACTTCGTACTTTCCGTGGCTGAACAGCGTCCCACTGTGCGCAGGTCCCACATTTTCCTTACCCGTTTGTCAGCCGCTGGACACTCAGGTGGGACTTACTGGCCACTGCGAATAGTGTTGCAGTGAACGCGGGAATGTAGCTGTCTCTTCAACAAATGAATCTCATTTCCTTGGACACAGACCCAGAACAGGAGTAAAACTATATGGGTTTTTCTATCTTAATTTTGAGGAACCTCTGTACCAGTGGTGGCAAACGTATGGCACGTGTGCCACAGCAGGCTGTTAACACCAAAAGCACTACAAGGTTCACCGCCACGGCAGTGCCGCTTTCCACAATGGCTGCAGTGGTTTGCACTCCTACCACCCGCGGGCAGGGGGCCTCTGGGCTTCACAGCCTCGCCAGCACTTGCTGTCTTTCATTCTTCTGACCCCAGCCAGGCTTCGAGGGATGGGATGATGCTTCCTGGCGGCTTCGAGTCTCACCTCCCTTATCATCAGTGATGCTGAGCATTCATGGTGTCTTTGTTTCTCGGGTACCTGTTGACCGTGTATACATCCTCTTTTCGAGAAACATCTATTTAGGTCTTTTGCCCAGTTGTTAATTGGGCTGTTGGTGATGTGCTACTGAGTTCTTGGAGTTCCTCATATCCTCTCTGTATCGACCTGGTCAGACGTGGAATCTACAGACATTTGCCCCCATTCTGTTCACTCCGACGAGCTCCTTCTGCTGCCGCCGTGCGGGAGCGGTCCAGGTTGACGAGATGCCACCTGACAATTTCGCTTCTGTTCTCTGTGCTTCCCGAGTCTTCTCCAAGAGAAGCTGTTGCCCACTGCCACCTCCTGAAGCGCCGTCCTGATGTCACGGTCCTCAGATTCCACGATTTCAGGTCTTCTTTGCTTTGGTTTTCGTACAGGGTGAGCGAGCTGGGTCTTGTTTCGTTCTTCTCCACGTAGATAACCAATTTGCCCAGCAGTGTTTGCTGAAAACGCTGTCCTTTCACCCCGGTCTGTTTCTAGCATCTTTGGCAAACATCAGTTGGCTGCGGAGCGCATGGATTTACCTCTGGGCTGTGCACTCGGCTCTGCTGGTCTGTGTCCCTAAACACGCCGGCACCCGTCCTTTCCCACAACCGCTCTGTGAGCCAGAATGCAGCCGGGTAGTGCAAATCTTTCCCCAGTTACTTTTCTTCAAAATGACTTCGGCTTTTCGGAGTCATTTTTTAAGGTTTCATTTTAATTTTATTGTTTTTTCTAGTTCTGTGAAGATGGTCACCAGAATTTGATAGTGACTTCACTGAACCATAGATCACTTTGGGTGGTCCACACATTTTAACAAACGTTGACTCTTTCAATCAGTGAAAACAGATGCCCTTTAAATTCTTTCATCAGTGTTTCATAATTTTCATTATAAAGCTCTTCCACGTCTTTCATGGTGAAATTCATTCCCAGAGTTTTTTCCCTGGCAGGGTGGGGCTGGTAGCTGTAAGTGGGATTGCTTTCAGGGGTATGTGTATGTGCTTCAATCAGAGTAATGCTGACCTCAAAGAACACATTTGGAAAATTACTCCCTCTTCTGCTTTTTGCAATAATTTAAGGAGCCTTGGCTTTACTTCTTGAAATATTTGGTAGAAGTCAGCAGCGAAGCCATCTGCTCCTGGGCTTTTCTCTGAGGGGAGACTTCTACTGATTCAATCTTGGTACTTGTTATCAGTCTATCAAGGTTTACTGTTTCTTCGCGATTCAATCTGTGAGGTGTATTTGCCCAGGGGTTTCCCCTACGTCATCAAATGTCTTGGTGTATAACTGACTCTTCCCTGTGTTTCTGTAGTGCCAGCCGTAACGTCTCCTTTCTACGCCGTTTCATTTACTTGAGTCTTACTTCTTTCCTTCTCTTTTTGGGTTTGGTTTTCTCGTTTTTCTGATTCCTTGAAGTGCAGCAATAGGTTATTTGAGATCTTTCCATTTTTCTGACATAGGCGGTGACTGCTATCATCCCTGCTCTTAGTACAGTTCTCATTGTTTCCCGGAAGTTTGGGTATGCTGTGTCTCCATTTTCGTTTCAAGAAATTTTAAAATGCCCGATTTGACTTCTTTGTCCATGGGTTGTTCATCAGTATGTTGCTTAACATGTACTTACATGACTTCCAAAATATTTTCTGATTTCTACTGGTTTGTTTGTTTGGTACCAGGGATCAAACTTACAACCTCACACCTGCCAGGCAGGCACTTAAGCCACTGAGCCAAACTCCTGGCCCTTTCCAAAATATTTTTATTGATTCCTAGTTTTGCTGCATATTGGTTGGAAAAGATACTCAATATGATTTCAATTTTTTAAAAAATTGCCCACAAAATACTCCAACTGGACATGGGGGTGCTCACATCACAGCCAGGAGAGTCAGACCCCAGCGTCCCTCTGAGGCTGTGGTGGGAGTCCCGAAGGCGACCTTCAGAAGGACCCAGAGTTCAGCTCCACGAACCTGTTCATCACACCAACCCCACTTTTCAGTTTCCAAACACGGTTGTGTGTCCTCTCCTATCCTCTTGCCCTTGCAGAAGGGGGCGCTCCTTAGCTTATTTACCTTCACTTTTATTTCATCAGCATTTCAGGAGGGAAAGACGTAAATGGATGGACCTCACAAACATGACACTGAAAAAAGGAATACTTTAGAATTCATTTTGGTTGACAAACACTAAGGTGCATGAAGACAAAAGCAGGTTTTCTCATTAAAACTAATGTTTCCCAACAGACAGGAGGAGGATAGGAGACCCCACTCCTGGCACTGAAGTCTCAGAGGACGACGAGGAGGAAGGAAGAGCTGGAGCAGCAGTGGCAGTGGCAGCCAGTGAGGGGAAGGACAGCACACACTCAGCGTCACCTGTGGGAGTGGAGGCTCAGCCTCATCGGTCACCCGAAAGAGCTGGGTCTTCCCGAGCCACAGGCACAGTGGGATGGGAGGCTGGGGAGCCCCACGTGTCCTCAAGGGCACAGGGAATTGGTCTGAAGGACGCTCAGCTCCAGGAAGCAGAAAAGCTGTGCCCCTGGCCTCGCCTGGCACCCATCCGTGCCTGTGTGACCCAGACACAGGGAATTTGTGGCCATGGCCATTTCGGTTTCAAACTGAGAATACTGCATGATCTGCACATCCCAAGCTGGAGAAATCAGCTCAGGAGTTCAGGTGCCAGCACCTGAAGCACCCAGCAAGAGCAGACACCGTCCTTCTTGCAAGAAACGATTTCATCTTCCCAGGGTCCCAGGGTGTCCCACAGATGAAGATCCATCTAAGGTGAGCCCACAGTCAAAGATTATCAAGCAACAGAGAAGCAACTCACCAGGAGCCAGAGATGCAGAGAAAGTAGGGGAGCAGGGGAACAGAGGGAAGGAAAAGAGAAGGGTGACATCTTCCAGGACTTCAGGGGCTGAAATGACCAGATGCCGATTATAAAATCAGGACACTGGGCTGGGGACACTTCCCTAGCATGCAAGAGATCCTGGTTCAGTCCCAAGCACAACAAAAAATGAGTAACATAAAATAAGCAAGCTTAGATGTTTCCAGACACATAGAGGAATGGAAAATACTGGAGTGAAACATAAAAAAAGAACCACACATAACTTTTAGAAATTAAAATGTAATTATTTAAAGTTAAAATACAAGGGTTGGGAGTTTGGCTCAACAGCTTAAGTGCCTGTCTGGCAGGTGCAAGGCTGTGAGTTCAATCCCCAGTGCCGCCAAAAAATAAATAAATAAATAAAGTTAAAATACAGAATTAATGGACTGGGTAATATGTCAGAAAAAAAAAATAAGCAAAATGATCCCAGACAGCCAAGGGGGTAGAAATACAAAACCAAAGTTCAGTGGCATGTAAAGAGGAATTCATTAATTTATCATGGCAGGGATTTTAATACACAGCTCACTGATGGACGAATCCAGTAGGCATATAACTAAAGAAAACATAAAAGTGTGACCAGCATCCTAATCATGAACCATCAGACATACATGAATTCTTGTCCAGAAAACACTAGAGAAACGTGTTCTTCCCAACACTGCTGGAGAATTTACAACACCTACCATGGACTAGGTCATAAAGCAAATACCAGTAATTTTCAAAACTCTGTATCAAATGGATCATGCAATTTGAAAACAAGCAAAGCTTAACAAAAAAAATAACTGTTATGGTTTGTGAACTGTTACAATTTGAGTCTGGATGTCCCCCCAAAGCCTCATGCATCATGGGGGCAGCATCTAGAATCTGAGAATGAGTCACGGTCCAATGCTGGGGTTATGGGTATGAATGCTACATCCACCCTCAGATGCATACAATGTAAGGTACAGAAGGAGGCTTCTCTAAGTGCTCTTCCCTTCTTACTGTGGTTGCTTTTGGTATCTGCTGCTGCCATGAACCATTGCCCTCTGTCACACCACCCTGCCTTGAAGCCAGCTAACTATGGACTGAAACCTCCACAAACTAAATAAACCTTTTCTTCCTTCATTTTGGGTGTCAGGTAATCTGTCTCAGCAACGAAACAAAGTAACCAAGACAATAACTAACCTGTATATTTATAAATTTAAAAATTAAATTTCCAAGTGACTAATATACCAAAGAAGAGACCCAATGGAAACATAAAAATGCCTACTAAATGGCAATGAAATACGACTAGCAAAACGAAAGAGGTGGTCACTTGCAGCCAGGATGGCAGACTGAACTCCTCACCACAAGGAGCAAATCACAAGCTGGACAGCACGTGTGGAAGCGGCTGCACTCCAGCCGTGCAGGACTGAGGCCCAGAGACCCAGCGGGGGCCCTGTGAAACCCACATCTGCCTGGAGCAGCTCCCATCCTGTGCCACAGGGAGAAGAAGGAAGTCACAGTCCGGGTAGGTTGAGACAGGTGAAAGCTGGGGTCCGGAAAGGAAGAAGCTGCTCAGTAGAGCTCCAGAAATTCACACAGGAGGTCCCCAGCCATGCTTGGCGCTCTCCATGCCCTTGTGACCCAGACACAGAAAGCTCCTGGGAGCTGACGATTCCCCAGGCTCGCACACAGCAGGAAGCCCCTGAGATGCAACCAGCCAGGAAGAAGAGTCCACCTTCGCGGCAGCGAGGCCGAGAGCAGCCCCGTCGCAGTCCAGCGACCTCACCATCCCTGGAGGAAGTCTACAGAAGATAAGCACCAGCACAGCTACAGACAGGCCCGGCCCGAGCAAACTGGTCCTCCAGGAAGCCACTGCAGCAGGAAAGGCCAACATGCTCCAGACACTCGGCAGGATAAAAACCACACCAACACCCAATCAAAACTACTAGGCTTGCCAAGAACCAGGAAAATGTGACCCATAACCGCAGGGAAAACCAATCAGCAGAAACCATCCTGTAGCATTAGAGAAAAAACAAAATTAAATTAAAAATGGACCCACAAAATACAGCGGACGCTTGACTTACAAATGCAATTCACTCCCCAGGGCTGGTTGTAACCCAAGTTGGTTGCAAGTCAAGACTAATTTTCCCATAAGAAATAAGGAAAATTCCCGTAATGCATTCTGAACCTCCCAAAGCACTCCTTAACTAACTTTCCAAAATAAAAAGGATTGTATAATGTGCATAATTTACCAGAAACACCAATAATTTTCCTAACATATTCACCAAAAAGTTACAAAATGTCTGGTTTACCAGAAACAACAATTTCTTACGGCATTCACCACTCAAGGTGACCTCTTCGGCTCCCAGGACGGGAGGATGGACGGGAGGGCCACTCTCTGGAAGGAGCCCGGCTCTCTGCTGCCCCTCCTCTGCTCGGGGGCGTCTGCAGGCCCTGGGACCTGCCTCTGCCTCTGGCTCACTAGGCCTCAGCCTTCTCAGAGCTAAAAGCTGGTCTAAGCTTGCCTGTTTTTGTCTTTTAACACTGTTCTTTCTGATTGTGAATGCTTTATCTTCGCTTCTTCTCTAGTTTTGAGGGCGCTATTTTGAGAGCAGTAATCATAGTGAAATCACTGACGAAATCGTGTCCACAAACGTGCATCTGGGATCAGACTGACCTTGTGTTAGGCTTCCGGATGCTTTTCTGGCATCACAAGTCTTTGCTTACGACCCCACATCGGCTGGCATCTGGGCCATAACTCGAGACTCTGGTCCTAAGTTAACCCTAAAATTCGTCATAACCTAAGTTGTTTGCATGTGAGACTGGCTGTAACTCGAGGGTACACTGTAGGCAGCAGATTCCATCACTCTTTGCAGGCGAATTCTCCCATACGATTAAGAATAATAATAATTCCAACCCCACACAAACGCCTGAAGAGAACAGGAAAGAACTTGACAGCAAGAATGCACTCGCGACTCATTCACAGAGACTAAGGGAACTCAGCCACAGATTAAACAAGGAAATTCAAGAAATGAAGATTTTAGGTCAGTCTCACTGGCGAGCACAGACATAAAACCCAAAAAGGTCACCAAGAAAAGTCAGCAATAAATAAGGAAAATGCAGAGACTCATTCCAGGGACATCGGTGCAGCTTAACGTTAGGGCGTCTGTTACGCGCTCCCTCCATGCACTGGGGAAAAGGAGAAAAGCACAAGGGCCTCAGTAGGTACTCAGAAGGGATTCAGTGATTTTCAAGGCCCATTTATGATAAGATTCTGAGCAAGCAAAAAAAAATACTAGCATAAAAAAAAAACTAATTTTAACCTCCCTGTAGCTACATACTACAGATACTACACTCAGCGCTCCTTTAGAAGGAACTTTGCCTTTAAATCAGGGAATAAGCCTGGGCTATCTGCTTTTCACAACCAGACTGGTCAGATAGAAAAAAATAAGAAACGATATAGGACCAGTGGGGGAGGGAGAGATCCAGCTGTCTTCATTTGCTGGCTGTCTGACCATCTACATTGAAAGCAAAATCCTTTCACAAACTGCTTGAGTGAAAGGAAGGTTCAGTGAGGTTGTTGAAGATCAACTATATCGCCAGACATCACGGGTAGAGAGTTGCAAGATATGTGAAGATACCACTTAAAATAACGGCCCCAACTATACAGTACCTATCAGTAAGTGTCACAAAAGATACACATAACTTCCATGAAGAAAATTTTGAATTTTTACCAAAAACATTGTAAGAAATCTAGCTAAATGAAAAATTTATGACTGGTTTACAGAAAAAGAAATCTCAATTACTTTAAAAATGCTGATTATTTTTTCTCCCAAATTAATCCAAAACTCAGTGTCGTTTCAAATGGCATTTGAGTCCTTTTGTGGAATTTGACAAATTACTTCTAAAAATATACCACAAAGGATAGGACACTAGGACTCCAGTTTCTGAAGGAAACAAGACCACAGCCAGCTACCCTTGCGCCTGCAGCAGTTCTGCTGTCCACGAGGCTGTGGCACTGCTGGGAGGCGGCAGACACCTCTCAGCCTTCCCTCTCCCCAGTAGATCAGGACGTGTGGCAGCAACGAAAGGTGTGGCAGTGTCGGGGCAGGGACGGTAACATATGGACTTGGCTCCCTGGGAGCAACTGAGGTCCAAAAGTACTAATGAAACACTCTAAGTTGCAGTAAATTTCATTACAGTACTTTGTGGTAACAGCTGTGTTTTATTAGTAGTTGATGTTAATCTCTTACTGCAATTAACTTATAGGTTAACTTCATCTTAGTTATGTTTAGAGAAAAACTGTAGCTAGTGTTGGGCACTATCTGTGGTTTCGGGGACCCGTGAGGTCTTGGGAAGCATTCCTGCAGATAAGAGGGACAAGCCTGGAGGACTGCGGCAGTGACAGGAAGCTGTGTGTGTGACGGAGGAGACCCCAGAAGCAGCCCTACAAGCACAGCCCTAAGACTACTTGTTGTGGTTTGTGTTTAAATGTCCCCCCCACAGCCTCACGCAGTCAAGGAGGTGGCTGAGTCTAGCGTTTGTGGTTGGTTTGTTGCCTGGCACTGGGAATGGCAATGTGAGTGCTGTACCCGCCCAGGGGCGGAGCCGGTGCACAATATAAGGGAGGGCAGGAGGCGCGCGTTCCCCTTTCCCCTTCTGCCCTTTTGCTCATCACTTGCAGCCGCCATGAATGGCTTGGAGCCAGCTGAGTATGGACTGAAGCCTCTAAAAGCTGTAAGCTAAATAAATCTTTCCTTCCTTCATTTTGGGTGTTGGGTATTTTGTTTCAGCAATGAGAGAAAAGTAACCAAGACACTGCTGGTCACAGTGGCTGTGCCATCAGTGAGGACCATGGTGGCAGCCGGCCAGCTACACGGGAAACTGCAGAGCTAGACCCCGTCTTACATCAAAACCACAGAAGACCGAAGACCTCCGCGTGAGGAGGTAAAGAAGGGGGACGTGCTCGTGCAACCCAAGGAAGGGGTTCCCCACCCACCGGAGGTGCCAGGGCAGAAGGCACAGGCACCAAGGCACCCTGGGGTTCAGGCGCATTGTCCCCTGGAAAGGCAACCAGCAAGGGATAAAAATTAAAACGTTTGAAAACACCAAAGAAAACTGCGTAACAAACACAAGTCACAGGAAAGGACAACACGCCCATGACAGACGGCAGGGAAGCATGCTTCAAAACCAGACCCAGATCACAACTGAAGTGGGATAGCCTCACACCTTCCCCCAAGCTGATCTTAAACTCATGGGCTCAACAGACCCCCCGCCTCAGTCTCCCAAACGGCTGCCACTGCACCTGCAGAAACTTTTCCAAGTGACCTCGGAAAGGGGCAGGTGCAGCCTCTCTGAAAACGTGCTGATCTGCCAACCGCACAGCCCAGCCACGGTGCACCTAGAGACACAGCCGGGATCCCAAGGAGAAACTCGGCAAAGGGCAGCATCATTTAACCCACAGCGGGCAGCTGGAGAGTAACCGTTCTCACAGGACACCATGCACTGTGCAAGGAAGGGACAGAGCTGCATGCTTCCAGTCGGGGACCTCACAAACCCTAGATGACACAGCAGGTGCACACAAAGCTGCCCAGCAGGAACAACCCTAGTGAACAGCGTCGGACACACAAGCAATGAACCGGACCGGAGCCAGAGCGCCTGCACAACCTCTCGGCCCCTGTCAAACAGGAGGCAGCACAGAGATCGGGCTCCCTGCAGCCTACGCGAGCTGAGGTCATGAGAGCTGCCACCCAGGGGCACTCTGTGGCTGCCGGCTCGCAGCAGGCTGGTAACGCTTTGTTTCTAAAGCTGACAACAGGGGTGTGGCTACACGTGCATCCTGGCACGACACACATTCAACACTAAGTCTTGCCATGAAGAGCAAGAAGTTTGCCCTCCTGGGGGCCCTGGGCTCTGGAGAGCAGAGCCCCCAAGGTGGCCCCAGGTCTCCGTGGGTCATACCACCTGCCCGAGGGGGGCGCCCTGGAAGGCACAGAGGAGGAGGAGGAAGAGGAGGGCACAGGGCCAAGGGGAGAGGGCGGCACTGCTGGAGGGTCCGAGCCACAAGGGGCCTGTGCTGTAGCTCAGAGGGTCCGTGTCTGGAGGCAAGACTCAGGAGGCTCCTCGGAGAAGCCGGACAGGAGGAGGGCAAAGCAGACGGAGGGGCCGAGCTGACACCGTGAGGACACGGAGCTGGGTCCCTGGGAGGAGGGGGGGTGGTGGAGGAGGAGGGCAGGAGGGATGGGAGCCCTCACACAGTAAGGACAGCGTGGCCACGGTGTGTGGGTCACACAGACACGCGCCAGGCAGCCCGTGGGACTTCGCTTCAGCCTCCAGGTCTTTGTGTCCATGTGGGGTAGATGCGCGTGGGTCAGCCCCTGTGGGCACCCACACCTTCGTCACAGAGGTGAGCCCACTCTAGCACACTCACTGTCCCCTGGGGTGCCTGACCTGGTGAAGGTGGCGCTCAAGGCCCTCACAGAGCCACAGAGATGCTGGTACCAGCCTTGGGCACTCACTCTGGGCCCAGGAGCCAAAGGTGTGGGTTACCCTGTGTGGGCCACCCCGGCGCAGGTGCTGAGTACGGCAACAGAGAAAGGGCCAAGCCTGATGCAGAGGACATCCTAGGGGTTCGCTAGCCAGCGGCAGCAGAGGCCCGCCCACTGGGCAGGACGACCCCCACAGGGACCACACAGGGCCACGCCTGCGGCTTCTCCGAGGCCCACCACGCGCACATGTGGCCAAACCCTGCGCCAGCCGCACTGCGTCTGGGGACGGCCTCTCCCAGGCGGTTTGGCTGAAGGAAAAAACAGAAACAGAAACCAGGGCAGGTTCTTTTTGCACAGGGCGGTGAAGCCGGGCCAGGCCGCGCCTCTAGGTCCCCAGAAAGTGTGACGGGGGCCCTCTCGGCAGAGGACCGCCAGGCTCGTCAGTCACCCCGATGGCTCACAAAATGAAGGGCAGAGAACCCAGAATCCTCCCCACAGCGCAGGGCGAGGCCTGGAGCAGCATCCCTAGGACCGCTGCTGCGGCGGCACCGTTGTGGCAGAGGGGCCCCGGCCTGGGCACCCACGCGGTCCTGCACAGGGCCAGCCAAGGACCGGGTGGATGGAGACCTTGCCCACCCACCGTCCGCCCTCAGAGACCAGGGTGGCCAGGAGCTGGGGTGGCCAGGCCTCTCTCCATGGGTGCAGAGGGAGGCCCAGGGTCGCCAGGCTGGGTCCCACTCTGGACACTGTCAGAACCCCCTCAAGGGGAAACAGCCTCAGTGCAGCACCCCTCCATCCACGGTCCCCCAGACCTCAAGAAGAGCAGACGCTGCAGAACGAAGGCCATGGCAAGCAAGAAACCACACCAGCAGCACAGGGTGCAGACGGACGCCCGGCGCCTCCAGACCACACCGAGTTCCCCAGCAGAAACGGAGCTGCGCAGGGCAGTCAGGGTCAGACAGTGAGTCAGGGACAAAGAGCAAGAATAACTCCAGGCAAAGAGGTGGAAGATGAAGCCCAAACATGCCCAGAGAACAGAACACAGACAAAAAAGGCAAAAGGCAGCAACACAGAAGCCCAGCCCATGAATTCAAGGAAGAAAGCAGAAAAAAGGAGAGGAAAGAGAATCACAAACAGATACGAGACCTTATCTCACTGAAGGCCCACTGAGCACCACTGAAAGCAAAAATTACCCTGAGAGGCAGCCACGCATGAGAAGAACCCCGGGGAAAGGAAGGTTCCGGAAAGGCAAGTAGCTGACAAAGACTCCTGCAAGTGGCTGGGTGCAGAAGATGATGAAGCAAGGATGCATGGATTCCCCAGAGGCCGGCTGCTGGACACACCCCTCCCACCGAGCCCAGCGCACGCTCACACGCTCCCGACTCACCCTTTCCAAGGAGGCACACAAGGATGTGCTCCAACAAAACGAGACAGGGAACCGGGACAGCCAGCTCTGAGGTCCAGCCCAGGGCTGCAGTGATGGCTGCCAGGACGGGGCGGCAGCTCCTGGAGAAGGGACCTCGGGAAGGTGAGGGCCAAAGCAGCTCACCCCAGAGAAGCACATCCAAGCTCTGGGGAGAAGAAAGCACCACCGAGAAAGTCCCGCTGGGGCACAAAGCTGGCTCAAAGACTGGGGTTCACGGCTTCTTACGCCGGGCCTGGCCTGCTGCCTCTCCTGGACCTGCAGCTATGGTGGCGCTGGCCCCAGGAGCTGGTGGTCAGCAAAAACCAGATGACACCGAGCAGCTGAGCAGCCCCCTGCCCAACCCCACTGGTGCAGCCCCATCCCCTCGCCATCCAAGCTTGAGGAAGGCAGCTGTGGACCCCTGGTGGTCCTGGCAGGGCTCAGGCCAGCAGAGACTTGACCCCCGCCCTGGGCCCCACCTGCCTCCCACTGAGTGCAGGCCACCTGCCCCTGGAGGAGAGCCACACGAGACTGAGGGGCAGGCTCCTGTGCAGCCAGCCTCAGGAAGCCGCCAGCCCACAGGCCCACAGGCCGTCCCAGCTGGCTGCCGCTCGCCCTTAGCTATACCTGACTCAAGATGGCCCAGCCCTGACAGGGCGTCTGCAGCAGCCGACTGCACAGGCACTGCTGTCCCTAGACGAGACGGGGCGTGGGCCATGGGAGGGCGCAGAGGAGCAGCGTCTTTGGGGCTGGAGGCGGTGGGCAGAGAACCGGGTCTTGTCTTAGGACTCACACAGCTCCAGTCTCTGCATCTCAAACACGGCACCACTGCTTTCTCACTGGGGTCCAGGAGCATCAGATAAGGGGTGCGCAAAAGCATGATGCAGTCTACACCCAAAAAACGCCCACTGTCTCCCTCCAGCCTCACCCACCCAAACCTAGTGTGGATGGGTGAGCCCCCATGCAGTGACCGTCCAGCAGGCTCCGTGGCAGAGGCAGAGTCGGAGGGATCGGGGGTCAGCAGGCTGCTGTGGGGTGGGGCAGAAAGGGTCCCGAGGAGGGGCGAGGATCAGCTCGAGGGACACAGACTCGTGTGAGTGAGAGGGGTGTGCCTTCATGTGCACAAGCACTCCTGCGTATGTGGGGGTTCCGCTCAGCCCCACCCGGGCAAGGTGGTCGGGGGGAGAGGGGACAGGAGGCCTGAGTGGCAGGACCCTGAAAT
Source organism: Dasyprocta punctata (assembly GCA_004363535.1). NCBI lineage: Eukaryota > Metazoa > Chordata > Mammalia > Rodentia > Dasyproctidae > Dasyprocta > Dasyprocta punctata. The sequence goes on from RJWM01001025.1 coordinate 119,288, forward strand.
CTGAGCTGGCTGCCCACCTCCCGCGGAGCCTGTGCCAGGACACAGGGTCTGTGCTCGGGGTGACATCCAGAGGCAGGAGGCTTCCCGGAGGGGCAGCCCCGTCCCTGACTCCCCCACCCCGGCCTCTCTTCTGACACCAGGTCATCTCCAGCAGCCCCGCAGAGAGCTGGGCCCACACACAGCAGACCAGCGGTGGAGGTCAGCAGACTCAGCCTCAGGCACTAACCTTGCTGTGCCCTCCTCGCCTGCAGTGACCCCATCCACAACACAGCAGGCTGGGCTCATGCAGGCCAGGACCCGGCCCTGCCTGCCCCTGCCCCGAGCCAGTGGCACCAAAGGCTGCAGGTGCAAACTCCAGCATCCCAAGCCCTCCGCGCTCAGGCTGAGCCAATGGGTAGACAGGCCACTGGTGGACAGGCCTGGTCAGCGTGGTCCACCCCCCTCCCCCCAGCACTCAGAGCTGCTCCTGGGCTGGGCTGGGTGGCTGGGCTGCCACACTGAGCCCCTCCTGCCACCGGCACTGGGGTGGCGAGCGCTGTCCTTGGGATGGGGAGCACTCGATGCAGCAGTGCCCAGAGCACTTCCGGAGCCTGTGCCCAACACCCACAGCTCATCCTGCCCGCACGAGCAGCCCGGCGGCCCAGGCTGCCACACACCACCGAGCGGCCACTCGGCCCTGTCCCTGCCCTCAGGGAGCACAGTCTCACCCCAGGGGTTGGCCAATCCGGGCCCCTCAATCCTGAAGGCAGGGTGTGGCTCCGGGTGCTGGCACCGCTTCTGCAGACTGCAACCTGGTGGTGCCGCTCCAGGGACCCTGCCCTGCTCCGCTGCCCCGCCCAGGTCACCTGGCCTGGCTGGGGATGTGCGATGGAGACCTCCGCTGCCCGCAAAGCCCCTCCCCTGAGGCCCGGCAGCCCCGGTTCCCTCCTGCCCCGCCCCGCCCCACTTCCGATGACTCTGGGATGACGCCCGGCTGGTGATGGCGTTCCAGGTCAGCATCCAGCACCGCGGGGGGCAGGAGGGCCACGGCTGGGCGGTGAGGCCCCTCTGCCCAGCGGCTCAGATCTGTGCAGACACGGCCTGGGGCCCCGGCAGGGGCTGTCTATGGGCCGCCCCGCAGGGCAGGGACAGGGTCCCAGGGGAGGCAGACGCAAGCAGACATCTCACAGACGCCCTGCCGTGGCCGGGAGGACGACAGACTGCCCTTCATTCAGGTCCACCGCAGCCCGGAGGCAGCCGCTCCCGGCAGGAGGCTGACCTTCAGCATCTCCAGCCAGAGCCCTGGGCCTCTACCCCAACCACAAAGCAGGGCAACCCCAAAGACGGTGTCGCCACAGAGCAAATGCAGACCGGAGACCCGCTCCACACCTGCCCGCGCCCGCCCACCGCCGCCGCCGCCCCTCGCCAGCCACACCTGCAAGATGGCGGCCGCAGGTGCAGCCCGCGGGCCGGGTCCCCACGGCTCCCCAAGGCTCCCGCGTCGCGGGGCGGCCCCCTCTGCCGGGTCTCCGCGTGACCGCGCGTCCCGGGGCAGGGCTGGAGCAGCCCTGCGGGGCGAAGGCCCTGCGCACCTCCTGCCCCGCACCGCGTGACCCGCTCCGCCGCCCCTGCAGTCCTCTAATCCCAGCAATGCGGCACCATCCAGGGCGGCCGCCTGGGGACGGCCCCCGGCCCCGAGAAGGCCCCCGACGCTGGGCACCAGGGCGAGGGCGCGCATCGGGTCCGCGCAGGCGACGTCGCGCTCGCGCCCGGCAGGCCCATGACTTGGCATCCCCTCCCGGCTCCCAGCCCCCTCCGCCCTGCCCCCCTCCGCCCGTGCAGCCACCGCCCCCCCACCCCGCCCCCCACCCCGCCCCCACTCGGCGCCCAGCAGCGCCCGGACCCGCGCCCGCGCGAGCGGGAGGGCGGCGCCCCGGCTTCGGGGCGGCGGGGCTGAAGGAGGCCTAACGGGCCGCCACGGTGCTGGCCACCCGCGTCCCTCCTGTCACAAGAGGCGGGCGCCCGAGGACGCCGCCAGTCCCAGCCCGAACCCCGAGGCCGCGCGGCCCCCCGCCCGCGCCGGGGGCCACACCTGTTACCGGGCCTTCGCTGCGCAGACGCCGGCCGCGTCCGCGCGGTCCTCGGGCGCGGGTCTCGGGAAGGAAACCGAGTCCCGGCGGGGCTCGGCCCGGGGAGGCGATGGAGCCCCGCACCGCAGCCCCGCCCGCCCGCTCCGCCCGGCGCCCGCGCCCGCCCCCCACAGGGACCCGAGCGGCCGCTCCCGCCGCGCCCGCGCCCGCACCGCGCGCCCCTGCGCCCCTCGGCGCCCACGGCCGCCAGCTCTGGTCCGCACACCCCTGCGCGCCCCAGGCCTCGCCCGGGCCCGCACCGCGGCGGGCGCCCGGAACCCGCCCATTGTTCTGGGGGCGCGGGGGTCTGAGCGGCCGGAGCCTGCCGGATGCGGAGCCCGCCGGGGGCCCCCGCGCGGGCCGGCGGTGCGGGGCGCGGCACCTACCTCCGGTGCGGCCCCGTGTGCTCCGCGGCTGAGCTGCTCTGCGGCCGGTGCGGGCGCTGTGACGGCGCCGCGTGATGCGGCTGCGCCCCCGGCCGCCCCCCCCGCAAGCGCTGGTTGGCTGCGCGGCGCCGAGCCCGGCCGCCAGCTGCTTCGTCGCGCGCGGAGGGCCGGGGCGGGCTTGACGTCACCGGGGAGGGGGCCCGGCAGCTCGGGTGCGCCCCCGCCACTGCGGCCTGGCTCGCCTGAGCGCGCGGGTGGGGGCCCCGGCCCGGGCCCCGCCCGGACTGCGTGCACTGCCGCCGGGCCGCGTCCTCACCGCGTCCACCTGCGCCCGGGCACCGCGAGACTCGCGGGCAGGGGCACAGCTGGGGGCGGGGTCCTGAACCCGGGACGGGATGGAGGGGCGCGGGCTGGGGGCGGAGCCCGGGGTGTAACAGGTGGACCTTTGAGGTCCCCTCGGCCTCGACACAGCCCGGCAGGATGACGCAACCCGGCCTCTTTCTGCATCACCTCGGTGAAGACGCCCGCAACCCCATTTCTGGGGTGATCAACTGCCCCACACCCTGCCTGAGCCCCCTGGGGCCCCAAGTTACACACACCCTGGATCCACGCTGCCAAACCCCACTGTTCTCACGTCGGCGGGGGCGGCTGGCACCCTTGGGATTCGCCCGCACTGCGGCGGTGGGCACGTGACGTCACGCCGCGGGCACCCAGGCTGCTCTCACCTGGGCTCCCCCACCCTCTGGTGACGGCGCGGAGCAGCCTGCACGGAGGCCGCGCTCGCCCCGCGGACGCGCCTGGGCCTGGTCCAGGACAGAACCCGCCCCAGCCACTTCCACAGCTGAGACCACCCGCCCTCCCGACCAACGTCGCTTTGTCGCGTTTCCCAGAGCCGCCCATGTGACCAAGAATTAGTTGTCCTTCCCACCCTAGCAATAATAAAATTCACCCTAGAGGGGACTCTATCACTTCCGTTTTTATCGAACTTGTTAATTTGATCAAGATCTCTATCCAGTGAGGCAACTGATACTTTTCTAGTAAGTAGACATCTGATGTACTTCTAGGAATTAATTCATGTCACTTAAATTTTGATTACTAGCATATTTATGCATATATGTGTGTGTTTATCTATTTATTTTTTAAACGAGGTCTCACTATGTAGCCCAAACTGGCTTCAAACTAGTGCAATCCTCCTGCCTCAGCCTCCCAAGTGCAGAGATCACAAGCATGCACCACTACACCTGGCCTATGCTTATGTCTATTGTTTTGCACTTCTTTGTTTTTGTTCTGTATTTTATTTGCATTTTTGGTATACTTTGGGCTGGGGGTATAGCTCAGTGGCACAATGCCTGCCTAGCAAGTGTGGGGTTGTGAGTTAGATTCCCGGTACCAAAAATAAAAAAATAAAAAAAAAAGAAGGAAAAAATTACGTATTTTTAAATACTTTCAGAGTTTCACCTTTTAGTTTAATTTTCTCACTTTTCCTTTTATTTCATGTACTTCTGTCTTCATCTGTTATTCCCTTCCTTTGTGTTCCTCGGGTTTAATCTCTGGCTCTGCTTTTAGCTGTATGCTCACCTCCCTTTTAACCCTCCCAGCTTTTGGAAGCATCCCTTTAAAGCGACAAAATCCCTTCTAGAGCACTGCCTCCTCTGGGCCTCACAGACGAAGTCTAGAAGGCTCCAGTACCATCCAGATCTCAATAGCTCTTACCGTCCTGCAGGAGCTCCCTGGAAATCCGTGGGTTATTTAGCAACGTCGTTTACTGCTCAGTAGCATTTGCTTCATTATAACCTTTTGCGTCTCACTTAGTGGCATTATTTTCAGAGACACAATGTGCTCAGTCAAAATCCCAGCAGGAAGCAGGTGGCACTCCAACTGGGTAATCAGAGTGTTTGATGGAGAGACCATTAACACAGGTGTGGGCAGCAGGTCGGTCCCCCGCTGCCTCCCCTGAACTGAATGAGCCTCCTTCAGCACAGATCATTCGGGGTCTCCTGAATGGTGGGCAAAGACACAGTTGCACAGACAGGGCCGGACCCCCGTCTGTGTGGGCTGCGCCTTTGAGGCCCCTGAGGCCGCCCTCGACCCTAAGGTGCCACGCGATTCTGTAAATTTTCATCTGTGCGCCTAGTAGTCAACTTTTCTGTGTGGTGAGTTCAGTTTGGTGCATATTTCGTAGTTCAAGTATTGATCAAGATTTGGAGATTGCTAACTTTTGTCAGCTTGAGCTATTAATTTTATTTTAACTAAACTTGGGTCCCAGGCTGAGGTTGTAGCACAGTGGTAGAGTTAACGTACACAAGGCCCTGCTGTGATGTACCACACACGCACACACACAGTCTCCAGTTACAATCGGGGAATTGTACTTCTCCCTGCAGCCCTGCAGATGTTGCTGGATGTGATCGAGGCCAACCGCTTAGATACTGAAGTGGTTTTGATGGATGTACAGCGCTATTCTATAGCTCCTTTCATCAATAGGCTTGCGTGGCCTTCTTTGTCTATTGTTTTGGGATTTGAAAAAAAATTTGCTTTAGATTTAAGTGTCATATATTAAGACGTCACCCTAGTTTCCTACAGTTCATATTTGCCTGGTATATTTTTTACTAACTGCTTTATATAAAGCTTCTTATACCTTTTTGTTAAGTGTATCTTTTTAAGTAACCCATTGTTGAAATTTTTAAGTCTATGGTTCCTACGTTTAATTGGAACTTAATCCACAGTGTTACATTTACACAAATTACTGTACTATATGTATACATATATGTATTTTTTTTTTGAGACAAGGTCTCACTGTGCAGTTCAGACTGGCCTTGAGTTCACTATGTAGCCCATGCTGGTCTCAAGTTTGCTGTGATCCTCCTGCCTCAGCCTCCCAAGTGCTAGGATTACAAGTGTATGCCACCATGCCTGGCTGTACTATATACTGAGACATATTCTGTCATCTTATTAAAAAAATTCTGCTTAGCATTATTGTTTTAAATAATATTTGACTTTTCTAAAACATTTGTATTTCCTTCTACTGAGCTATGATTATTTTTACTCTTTGGCAATAGCCCTGAATTTAAGCCTCTTTCTTTTCTGTTTACTTGACGCATTAATCAGCTTCATGTTACTGTAAAGAAGCACCCAAGGCGATAGCTCAGGAGGAGAGAACGTTTGATGGGCTCACAGTTCCGGAAGTTCCAGTTCGAGGCCTGGTGGCTTTGCCCCCCGACACAGGCAGCATGCAGTGGCTGAGCACCTGTCGTCAGGCCGAGAGCCCCAGACAGGCAGGAAGCAAAGAGAAAGGCTGAGGCTCTGGGTCCTGCAGCCCACTTCCTGGCAGGCATCCAGCGACCCGAAGGGCCACAGTGCCTCTGGACAGCACGCCGGGACAAAGCCCCTCTCGCGCGGCACCTGGGACCATCAACACGCACACTAGGGCAGCCATCGAGCCAGTGCGGGTGTCCCTGAGCCGCCTGCAGGCCCTGTCCAGTGGCTTGCACCCAGCTCCGCCTCTCTGCCTTCTGACTCCACCTTCCGGCTGATGGTGACAGGACTCGGGGTGTCCCCGTCACATGGGTGGCAGCAGTGACTCCTCTCTTTGGGACACCCGTGGGTGCTTTGTGCAGCCGTGTGACCCTTCTGGCCCTCGGCATGTCCCCTTGGGTCACGCCTTGGGTGCATTGTGGGTGTGTGTTCACGTGAGAATCATGGTCCTCACTGCCCCGTGGACCCCAAAACAACAAAATGGGGGTGAAATTGTGTGCTGAATAGATAGGCTTGGGGTGGGGCTGGCTGGGGTCACTGCCTTCCTTCTCCTGTGAACAGAAGTTTCCCCAACAGAGCAAACCCCTCCTTGCCTCCATCGCAAGCGTTCCTTCTGCAGCCACACCCGGCCGGCCCTCACCCCTTGGCTGCCTCAGCCGCGTCCCGCATCTGACCTGGCCTCCGCAGTCTGCTTCCTTACTGAGGTCTCGCCCTGCTTCCCGCTGCTGACACCGCCCTCTCCTCGCAGGTGCTGTGCTCATCTCTAGCCCTCCATCTGTCTGCCTTTTCCAGGGCTCGCTTCGCATGCAGTCTGCTGCAGCAGCTGTGGCCGGTGTGACTCCAAACACAAGCCCCACAGGCCACCAGCCCCAGCCACTGCCCTCGGGATTCTCCGTGGCTGCCCCCAGTCAAAGAGGGGCATGGCAGGGTCCCCGTGACAACTCGCCCACCCGCTGGGCACCTCTCTGCTGGGCAGTCTCCTCAGGGCCCCTGACAGCCCGACCAGGAGCTCTCGGGAAGGGAGCCCCGTCTGGGACCCTCCCACCCAGGCCCCTCCAGCGTCTGTCTCCCCTTATCGGTCAAAGGCACGACTGGGCCTGTCCACCTCATCCCACCTCAGCCCCTGCTTCTCAGAGGGGTGGTCACACTCACTCCAGCGCATCCTTCTCCGCGTCCTCAGATCCCATATAAGATGAAGTCACGGGTCGTCTGGTTCAGAGGATGCGGGAGGAGCCCTCGAGCGCCCAGGACACGGGGCTCCCCTCTGCACAGAGGCCTCTCTTGCCCTGCACTTGCTGTGGAGGAGTTTCTGATTTGCTAGTTGATGCTATTCTTAGTAAAGACAAATCAAAGTTCTGACACTGTTAGCATGAACTTATACCCTTTAAATAGCAGAATACCAGTTGCGGATACACAGATAAGAGCTGGAGCGATTATCCAGACACACTGAGATTCCTCGCTTCGTCATGCCCCGCTTGTGGATGCAAGCACATCTCGTAGCTACCAGAATGGTGGAGATGCTGTGCAGAATGCAATCGGTTCTTTTTAGGTCATTTCTCGGCCGCACCGCTCCCCTCTGCTTCCTGGTGCGGCAGGAGGGTGAAGAGACAGTGTTCTGGGTCTTCTTCTGCTCGGGTCATTTCAGTGTCAGTGCCTGGCTGACACCAGGATGTGGGAGGAGCAAGGTGAGAGGGTCCTTGGTCACACATATGTGTGAGACACCAAGGCTCCTGTCTGCATTGGAATCAAGTCCTGGTTCCGATGGGCACTGCGTGCTTGTGGTGAGACAGGGACTGTCCTCGTGGGCCCTGGGGACACCATACCTGGATGGGACAAGGGACAGGCAGATTTGTACATCTTGTTCACGCATGTCGTCTCTGCCTCGTGGACTCACAGAACAGAAAAAATGAGAGGAAGAATTTAGGACCGCACAGCAGGTCTGGAACCACAGCACCGCGCTTGCCTGCCTGGTTCACAGGTTGAGGGGCAGACGCACTCCCTCCCGACCCGTCCTTCCTTCCCTTTCGCATCTCTCCCCCCTCCCCTTCTTCCCAGCTCTTCTTCCTTGTCTCCTCTCGTCCTTCCTCCTTCTTTCCTCCTCCCCTTCACGTCCCCTTTCCTCCCCTCCTCCCCTTTCCAGCCTCAGTTTACCATTGAGAACGTGGTATTTTCACTTCTAAACAGAACCTGAGGCAGGACTGGCGTGTGGAGGTTTTGCTGTCCCTGCCCGGTCCCTTCTCTGAGGTCCAAGCCCAAACACACCATACCCTTCCCCACCCCACTCGAATGCAGAGGCTGTGGGTCACCTGCGTGGTCAGGACTGCCTCCCTGGGCCCACCTGCGGTACTATACACAGCTAAATCAGATGGCAAGTAACAGGCAATCGGGCCCTCTGGGGAGAAGTGTGCGTCAAAATTACAGTCAGAGGTGAATCGAAAGAGAGCCAGGCCTGGAGATGGAGACAGGATGGCCAGGCCTCCCTACAGATAAAAGGTGACTTGAGATTAGATGGCAATTAGCACCATCCGGCTCAGTGAGCCTAGATAGGGCATCAGACGCAAAGGTGGGCGACCAGAGCCCCTGAACCCATCCTCCCTCCCCTGGCCATGGACGCCTTTGCTCCTTCTGCTTTAGAAGGGGTAGATAAGCTAAAGTTAATGATGCACACTGATATACCCTTGCTGTATACCCCACTTCCTACTAGGTCAATATTAGCTGAGTGATTCTGCTTGCAATCCTGCAGGTTGATCATCGTTTGACTCATAGACACCCACTTGGTGAACTTGCTGTAGAAAATACCCTAGACAAAGAGCCTCAGTGGGCACTCACTTTGGACTCCTGAAAATTCAGGAGCTAGTCTTATTATTTCCAGTGAAAGCTCTCCTAACTTCCTCTTTTAGGTTTGCAACTTCATTTCTCAACCTTGTGAGGCCTCGAACTCAGAATACGTGGTAACAGCTGGACTCTCACTAGAAGGCAGGCTGCACCCACCCACTCATCCGTCCACCCTCCTGGTGTCCAGCAGGATGTGAGCTGGGCCAGGGGCAGCTCTGTGGGCAAAAGGCCTCCCTGCCGAGGAAGTGGGAGGAGCGGGGGGGTATCCCGCAGGAGGCTGTGTGGGACTTGCAATTTGATTTCCTAATTATGGTGATCTCACTGAATCATAAAGAAGTCAGAACTAAAACTGCACATTGGCTACAAAATTATGAAGCAACATCACCTAAAAAACTATGAGCTGTGGCTAGTGCTGTGCTCTGAGGAAAAGCCGTAGCTGTCAACACAGCCAGCTGAGAAGGGCGTGTGAGAAGGAATACGCCAGTCACTCAATTTTTAACTCAAAACAATAGAAATAGAACCAAAGAATCAGAAGAAAGTGAGAAGAGAATCAATAGGGGAAAAAAAAAAGAAATTAATAATCAAAAACAGAAAATAGGATCTTGAAAGAATTGTTCTTTACAACGGTGAAGGTAGAGAAGGAACCTGCTGATTGGTCTCCTTGATGAAAATATGGGAGAAAGCAGAGACATAAAATTAGAACTAATGAGAGGAAAACCAACCACAAATGGACTATTAAAATATTGCACATAGATAACATGAAAGTGTGCAAGAAATGGGTGATTTTCTGAATAAATAAAAATGTCAGAAACTGAAACCCAAGAGATCATCAACAGAGAACAAATTTTCAAAGAGTGGCCAGGTGTAGTGGCACACACCCGTAATCCCAGCAATCAGGAGGCTGAAGCAAGAGGATCTCAGTGAGTTCAAGGCCAGCCTGGACTATATAGCAAGACCCTATCTCAAAAGACCAAAACCAGAGCCGGGTGTGGTGGTGCACACCTTTAATCCCAGCACTAGGGAGGCTGAGGTAGGAGGAGCCTGTGAGTTCAAGGTCTACTTGGGCTACAATGTGAGCAAGGCCGGCCTGAACTACACAGTGCAACCCTGTCTCAAAAAACTAGGGCCAGGAGTTTGGCTCAGTGGCATAAGTGCCTGTGTGACAGGCACGAGGTTCTGAGTTCGATCCCCGGTGCCCCCCCAAAACCTGGTGGAAAGACCTCAAAATAGAAAACCACAAGCCAATTTCACGGCAACCCTAGTATTAAAACTTAACACAACCAGGCGGGATCTGGTACCACCTAAGGATGGTCCCAACCTGCAGCTCAATTCCCGGCCGGAACGCGAAGCTGGCTCTGTGTCAGGGCTGCACTGTGACAGGCTGGCACTTTAGTGAAGTCGCAGGGCACAAAGCAAAAGAAGACATTTGGCTGAGGGGCTCCTGCCTCTGCTTGGGAGGTGCACACAGCCCCTGAGAGACAGCTCCCTCTCCACTTGAGGGACTGCAGTTCACGGGTCTCGCTGTACCCGCCCAGCCCGGGGCAGCCAGGCACCGGGGAGGCCCAGCCCTCTGCCAGGGGTACCCCGAAGCCCTCGACCTTGTGCTGTGGCCTCACACTCCCAAGGGGGGTTTAATAATTTGGGAAAATAGATCATATGATAGCTGCTGTCAGACACTGAAAGAAAAAATAATAATTGAAGCTGGATTCCTATCTGACACATGGCATCAAGAAAAATTCCTAATGAAACAAACACTGACTCTGGAAAAGTGAAACTTTACGAAGGTAAAATGAAATGTGGGGACAAGCGTGATGCCTTGGGGTGGCAGAAGGAGGACACAGCTCACAACCCGAGTCCCCGCGAGGAGACAGTGAACGTCTGTCAGCATGGTCCAAAGGCCTCCAGGAGACCAGCCCCACTCCAGGGAACCAGTTTCAACGCACGTGGAGCCGGAGGGATGCCTACAGTGCAGAAAGGCCGTGCAAGCCCACTGCCAAGGAAGCGGGCAGAGGTGATGGAAAAAAGAATGAGGCAGTTCACAGAAGGAAGTAGGTCAGCAGCAGGCGAAAAGATCGGCACCGTCAGAGGAATGCAGATCGAAACAGAGAGACTGTACTTCCTTTCTGTAGCATTCTGAAGTTACACTACTAAAAACTACTATCTTAAACATGAGAAAAAGCCTTAGGAATCCATCAAAGTTGTAGACTTCTGGATAAGACCAAGTCATGTAGAAAGGTTATTAGTTTAATATTTGGCTAATTTTGACCTCTGGAAATGGTCATTTCAAACAGTTCAACGTAATAAAAATGAACTGTAGGGTTGGGGATACAGCTCAGTGGCACAGCACAGAGCAAGGTCCTGAGTTCGATTTCCTGTACCCAAAAAAAAAAAAACTGTAGAAAAATCGAAATACAGTTAAGACTATACTGTTATATGAAATAAATCAGAAATACATTGTTTCTCTGGTGTGAGAAACTGAAAGGGCAAATAAGGACCAAAATGTATACTAGATATTGGGAAATAGGAAGAAAATGTACAAAATGGGAAGGGGAGGAAAAGAGGGGGGAGGAGGGAAGGAAGGAGGAGAAAAGAAAAAGAAAAGAGAAGGGAAAAAATGGAAACAAAGCTTTTGTAAAAGAGAAGATGGGGTGAACGGAGGGGAGGGGATGGGGGGAAAAGATGAATCAAGACGTACCCGGTACAGGCACAAATTCCCTATGATGACGGTGATCATTATGGAAGTCTAAAACGTACCAATAAAAATCACTTTGAAAAGTTAAAGTACAGAAATCAAACTCGCCCCCGGAAAGGAGCAGCCCCAGGTGCCGCCCGGGCCGGTGGGGGCAGGCCGGGGGCAGGCGGGCAGGCCCGATCCCGGCCCGACCCCGGTGGGTGGCGAGGCCAGGCCTCCCGCGCCAGAGTCACCCGGCCCCGCAGGCAGAGCCGCCTGAGCGTCTGGGGCAGAGGCCGCGCACGGCAGGGAAGGGGGGCCCTGAGCCGTGCTGGGAAAGATTCCTGGAATTCCAGGCGCGGAGAGACCCCAGCTCGGCGTCTGAAGAAACAGGCTTAGCTTATCTGCAGAACGGCAGATAAAATCCTCGCAGGAGGAATCGACAACGCTTTGGGTAGGAAAAATGAGGCCAGATCTGGAGAACACCAGGCACAAACTGTGACGCCCCTGCTCAGGAACTGGGATTTGCGGGTAACAGGCGAGCCCCAGGACCTGCTCCTCAGAAGGATGCTCTGAGCGACCCCGCCCCGGGACACGCCCACGACGCCCCGCCCGGCCCAGGCCCAGGCCCTCCGGAAGGGCCCCTGGTTGCCATGGCAACCCTTCCCCGCTGTGGCCGCATTCCCTTCCCAGCGCATCTCCGGGGAGCGCCGTTGCCGTAGCAACACAGGGGCGGGGCCCGCATCCTGCCAGAGAGAGGCGGTGGGCGGGGCCGGGGGGCCGGACGGCGGGAACACGGTGTTCCAGACCTGGACCCCCGGCGGCCGCTGCAAGCCGCTGGTGCTTTGAGGGCTCGGGTTGCGTTGGGGCGGGGATGGGACACAACCTGGCTAATTCCACGCTGGAAGGCCCCTCGGGATTGAAATGCATGGCACCGATGGGTAAACTGAGGCCGGGTGAGAAAAGGAGCCCATGCATTAGTCTCCAGGCCGGACCTTGCGGGGCCGTTTCATCCCCGCTTTGCTCAGACGCCCCATGGGTGGCCGTGGGACCCTCCTGGTCTGGCCCCTGGGCCGCAGGGCTCCCCTCTGGCCTCCCTTGCCGCCGCTGCCCATCCTGGCCTCGTATGCGCCAGCGCTGTGCCTGACGGGCAGGGAGGACGCTGCGGCCTCGACTTGGGGGCCAGCAAGTGAAGGAGGCCGCTGGAGGCCGCTGTCCCGAGGCTGCGGCGCTGCTTCTCAGGCACCTGGGTGGTCTGGGCCCTTTTCGGCCAAGTGTCGCCAAGCAATTGCAGGCCTGTGTGGTGTGCTGCACACCGCGCCCTTGGTCTCTGGCTCTTAGCCCGGCAGGCCCCACCCCCAGGACTGAGGGGACCCTCTTCAAGGCAAGACCCCCTGACCTGGGTATCGACCCCAGACTTTGCACCTTTCGTTTTTGGGTAGCTTGTTAGGAGGAGTGTGTGTGTGCGTGCTCGTGTGTGTAAACCAAAGAAATGCCAGGTGAAGGGTGAGCGACACCTCCCGACTCCACGCAGCTGGAAAGGAGTCAGGGCCAAGCTGTGAGGGCAGGGTCCCTGCTGGGGTTCTCAGGAATCCTGGCCAGCAGTGGACTGCAGCCTCCCGAGCCTCTCCCTGGCATCCGAGCCTCTCCCTGGCATCCCCCTACACCTGCCCCCGCACAGTCCCTAATCTCGCTCACTGGGTCCCCAGGGCAGAGCCAGTGTCGCCTGGCTCAGTTCAAAGGCAAAAGTGGCCTCAGGAGAGAGGAGACGCCAGAGCCTCAGGTGCCTGGGGTACCCCACACCACCACCGCGGGCTTGCTGGGGCCGAAGTGAACGGGCCTGGCTCTAGCTCTGCTGGGCTCTGCTTGGCGTGCTGGACAGACATTTGCAGACTCAGCGTCTGGCCACTGCAGCTGGCAGTGGGGTGGCACGGGCTGAGCCAGGGCCGTGGCGGGCACCTGTGTCAGCAGGGCTGCAGCTTCCAGAAGATCCTCTGACCCGGCCCGAGGGTACGGCTGGTGACGGGGCCACTGAAGTCTTCTTCCCAATCCCTGCCCTGCGCTTTCCCAGCTTCGTCTGTGCACACAGACCCTCCGTGTCCCGCTTCCTGTGTCTGGGGTTGAGGAGCTGCGGGCAGACAGGAAGGGCTGTCTTTCTGTGTCTGAGAAATGTGCTGGTTGTCAGGTGGGACTCCTCTGACTGCTCAGCCCGAGCTGGTCAGGGTGGGAGGCTGGGCGGGATGCCCTGGGATGTGGCACGGATGCTGTCCTTGGCCGGGGCAGAGGGGACTAGGCCGGGAGCGCGGGGATTGCAGTGCCTGCTCGGGCAGGCAGGTAGTGACTGCGTGGACACCGTCCTGCTCTGGGTCTTTGCTGTCTTCCTGAAGACAGGCAGAAGGTTCGGTGCTGCGAGGTGCCCAGGGTGTGCCCCGCTGCCCGCTCACATATGCCCTCCCCTCTGTCCCTGATTCTCCAGTGAGCTGAAGCTCTTCCTGGGCGCCTTGGCTCTGGAGCTGCCTCCCCCAGACCCCAGCACTGAGCAGCTCCGTCCCTGCACCCTGGGGACTGGGGCCCACTCCTGGACCTCCACCCCCCGTGTCTTCCAGGCCAGCGAGCTGCTTCTCCACCAGGGAGCTGCCCTCCCTGACACGCCGGTACCCCAAAGCCCAGGAGCACCGACAGCATCTGAATTAGGCACAGGGTCCCCAAAATGTTTGGAAGTCATTCAGAGAAGAAACTGGACAAGCCATTATTTTCGGACCCCAAGGTAATGACAAGAAAACCCAGGAAAGAAAGTCTGACACCTTGAAAATTCAACAATTTCCTGGGTTACATTAAGAAATACAACCAAAGCCACAGCGCGGGGAAATCAGTGGAAGCAAGACCGCTCCTGGCCAGTCCTGAGGGGAGGACAAGGATTCAATTAGACAGGAATTCTAGAACCGAAGGGACTGACCCCTACAGGCAAGTCCAGACGATGGGCAGAACTCCTCAGAGTTGAAGGAAGGAAGGAATCAAGGTAAAACTCAAAGTTATAAAAGGTATAAAGTAGAAAATAAAAATTAAATTGCAAAGAAAGGATGGGATCTTTGAAAGTCACGTGGCCACTGTCTCCCAGCAGCTCAAGGGCTGTGACTGGCTTCTACGGGACTCCAAAGCAGAAAAAAAAAAAAAAAAATGATTAGAACCCAAACTTGTTCTCTGAAGGTCACAATCTTTACATTGAAACAACAAAAGTGCAAAAGTGAAAGCCAAAGACCATTGTAACTTTCTAAATCCAAACTGGAATTGGATAGTATAGTGCAAGGATGCTGTATCATAACCTTCCGGACTTCGGGACAAAAAGATGGCCCAACATCAGAAAATGTTGTGTAGCTTATGACATTATATGTTATGTGTTAGAGCAAGAAAAGCCGTGTTATATTGGTTGGTGCTAAAAATACCGTTGCTACAATTCGACACTTTTTTTTTTTTTTTTTTTTTTTTTGTGGCACTGGGGATTGAACTCACAACCTCGCGCCTATCAGACAGGCGCTTAAGTCACTGAGCCAAACTCCCAGCCTGTTTTTTTGAGGCAGGGTCACACTGTGTAGCTCAGGCCGGCCTTGTGCTCCCGTTGTAGCCCAAACCGGCCTCGAACTCACAACGCTCCTCCTACCTCAACCTCCCAAGTGCTGGGATTAAAGGCGTGCGCCACCACGCCCGGCTACAATTCGACACTTAATACAAGCTCTTAAATGAGCATCGCCTGAGATGGGGTGGCTGTCAAAATCCAGCAGGAGACACAGCCTCCAGCACGCTCAGACACGGTGCTTTCCCTGCTTTGGTGTTAACATCTGTGTGGTGCTGGGCTTCTTGTCTTCTACCCCTCTCCTCTTCTGAGGAGCAAGGGTCTTGTCTGCTTGATCTGCTGCTGTGTACCGGGAACTGGGCAGGGCCTGACATGAAGATGTGGAGTCCCGGGGTGTCCATGAATGACGGACAGACTCGGGAAATATCCGGTACACACAGAAGGGGGAGAGGATGCAATCTCATCCTTCGTAGAAACACAGGTAGAGCTCGAGGACATTGTGCTGGGAGAAATAAACCAGCCACAGAAAGACAATTACACACACTCTCGCTCATACGCAGCTGCTGTGAGGGATGGAAGGGGGCTGGGCAGCAGCTTCCAAAACACAGCGAGACAGGAGGGGTAAGACCAGTGTCCGACAGCACAGCGGTGTGACTGCAGCTCCCAGTAATTTGTTACATGTTCGAAGGTTCCCAGCACAGAGAAATGCTGAACATTTGAGGAGCTGGAAATGCTGATCTGATCATTGCAGGTGGTAAGTGTCAGCTCCGTACACCACTCCATAAATATACACGACTGTCGTGTGCCAGTTTAAAAACCGAAGTGCCTGGCATAAACAATACAGGGCAAGAAATACTTGAGGAATGAATCAATACTGGAATGGATAGCTCAGTGTATTCCCATTGAAGTTAAAACGTGTTTGGTGCTATTGCTGTTCATAGTAATGTCATAGCACTCCCACTCAATGCAAAGAAAAGAAAGCCCGCCAGCTCTACGTATGGGAAAGAAAGAAACATAATTACCACATTCAGAGGAAATACTTTTGCCACTTAGAAAATTTAAGAGAACAAATGACAAACACCGGTAAGGTGAACAAATACCAGCAGCAGCACGTGAGAACTCAATGGCGAGACCACGAAGAGGGAGCGGTGGCAGGCGAGGACGCCGGATGCACAAGACACGCAGGAAGCAGGGAAGAGACGCACAACCAAAGATCAAGATGGAAGTGGTAGCAGGCCAGGATCTCGTGGCCTCCACGTCCGCGGGCGCCGTCTGCCCAGGGGCAGCCCCGGTCCCCGTGAGTCGGCTGCAGAACCCTTGCCTAGCGCGGGCCAGGCAGGCGCGCTCAGGGATGCCCAAGGCTGTGAGGCTTCACACCCCGAAGGGAAATCGCCCGGGTGCCCGCCCGAGACTGGATGCACAGATGCACAGGCAGAGCCGGGGGAGGAGGAGCCAGCACCGTGCAGCCAGGGTCCGCACGCGCACAGGAAAGCCTGCAGGTGGGCACGTCCTCGCCCATGGCATCACGTCTGGGGAGGGAGGCAGAAGCGAAAGACATAACAGGAAAGGCTTTTACAAGCAGTGACAAGCCCAGGTGTGTGGTAGCTGCTCTGGCACGCTCTCGGCCGGGGATGCACCTCTGCCGGCCCGCAGGGCGCTCACGTCCCTCTGGCACCTCCTTGGCCCCGAGGTGCCTGCTGGTCTGACCTCCGCCACTGCGGTTATTCTGCCTGCTCTGGGCGCTCCTGTGAGCTGGGCCCTGCACCGTGCGCTCCTGGGCACTGGAGCCCCCGCTGAGCGTTCCCCGGGATGCTCGCAGCCTGGCTTGGTTCTGTGTTCTGCCCGGCGTGCTGGGTTCCCGCTTTCCCACGAGGTGCTGAGCTGGTCTGCTGACCCTCGGGCTGCTTCCAGTCTGACCGTGGTGAACCATGGTTCAGTATCATGTACCGGGCTTTCTCCTGAGCAGCAGGAGCAGGCCTACGTGACAGGCGCGTGCTTGGCCTTCGGAGCTGGTGGAACCAAGCGTTGATAGCAGCTTCCACCCCCACCAAGAGGGTCCAGTCGCTCTGCCTTTCCCCAGCATTCGGTGCTGACAGTCTGCTTTATTTCAGCCGTTCTGGAAGGTGCACTTCCGGGACAGGTGATGACCCTGAGAGCTCTGGCTTACCGTCCATGTGTGCGCCCTTCCTGTGAGCTGTCTGTCTGAGTTCTTGCCCATTGAAAAGAATATTGGCTACTTGTCTTGGAGGTACTGAGTTGCAAATATTTATAATCAAGTTACAAGTAGGTATACATGCTCCAGACAAACCTTATGTGTCAATTGTATGTGCTGTGGATATTTTCCACCAGTTTGTAGCTTACTTACTCATAGTTTTGATGGCTTTTTTGATGAACAAGTTTTTTATTTAAGCCCAACTTTTCCTTTCACAGTGGGTGTTTGTGTCCTAATAACTCTTGGCCCGGCCAAGGATACCCGGCTGCTCTCCAGCTTCTTCTGGGCTCCACTGTGCAGCCACTGCCAGGGGCCTGGGACGCGGCCCAGCCCCGCGCCCTGCACCTCTCTCGAGCGCTCTGGCCCACAAGCACTGTGTCCAGCCTGCGTGCAGACACTCGGTCCTGCTCCGTCTTTCCTTTTGCCAGTATCACACAATCTTGCAGCTAGGAACAATGTTTTATCTCTAAAAACTTGGAGTCCAAGGCAAAAAATTAGAAAAAAGTTAACGTTTGCTAAATCTAGTGATAGGTTTGTGTGTGTGTGTGTGTGTGTGTGTTATGAAACCTTTCAAAGTATTTTAAAGCATAATTAAATATATCATAGAAGACAGAGTCCATGTGCAGCAGCTACAGAATTTTAAAAGTACTAAAGTAAATTTAATAATAAATAGCTTCTTTTTTAAAATGTATGAAATGTTATTAAAAATGGAAAGTTATCTGAATAACTGGGAGAGATAATAACTTCCTGGGAGGAAAAAATAACAAGTGTATATCTGATGCAAATTCTATAAAAATTATAGAGAATTTTGGGACCCTTAAGCTCATTCTTTCTAGGCAAAATAAGAGTGAACAGCAGGGGAAAGAACGGAAGTAAGATAAAGAGAAATTTGTCTGTCCTGTAGTAAATCAGCCTTAAGTTTGTAATGATTAAGACAATCCAACACTGACAAAGGAAACACTGAAAAGCTGAACTAAACAGAACAGATCTGAAGTGATTTAGCACAGGATAAAGGCAGCATTTCAAAGCAGTGGGGGGGGGGAGTCTGTCCACTTTCTAAAGTCCATTTGTACAGTAGAGTCTTGGTGTCCTCCTCTCTACACACAAAACTCCAGGTGGACTCAAAATTTAAAATAAGAAACAGAGGGCTCCTGGGGAGGTGGTGGAGTGATGAACAGTAGAGAAACAGCCTCTGGAGATTTGGGGTTGGATCCTGGAATGTACCAGTTCCAGAGGAAGAAGAGATGGCTCTGAAGTGAGAATTGAAGCTCACAGGGAGAGCGAGGGAGAGACCTGAACACAGAAGGAGGCGGTGGCAGGCGGAGCTTTCTCCTTCGGCCCAGTTTCACTATTGCATGGGAGAGGCAGCTCCAGCCTGCAGACCCGTGGCGACTCCTGGAGACCCCAGAGGCCTCCACAGACAAACGCACCAGTGGAATGGAGCAGTGGACACCGCAGACTGCAGTGGCTGGTGAGTTAACTGGATTCAGACGTCCCCGGGAGAGGACGACTGGCCATGGACCATCCTGGAGAGGGGCCAATTAAGCTTGGAAATCAGATCATATGCAGGCTCCACCTAGTGGCTCCCAGGGTCACACTGAGATGGAACAGAGCTCAGGTCAGCAGGAGGTCAAGGAGCTGAGTTCAAGCCACCAGAAGCCACACAGAATGTAGCAGGCTGAACCAGATGGATTCCAGCCTCACAGCCAGAATCCAGCCTGAACTTCAGTGGAGCAAAAGGTGCAGGCTTGCTGGGATTATCCACTACCCTGCTGTACATCTACAGCTAGTTCACTGGAATTAATCAACATGGATCTGGGCTCTTTCTGCATACTCTGTCTACCAGTGACAGCAGAGACACATTTTTTTCTTCCTTTTCTCTTTTCTTATTTTTGTCTTTATTTTTCTTTTTTCTTGATTGTTTGTTCTTTTTTTATGAATATGAACATAGTTTCTAGTTTTTTTGTTTTTTGTTGTTCTGTTGTTTTGTTCTTCTATCTTCCTTCTTTTTTTCCCTCTTGTCTTATTCACCAATTTCCCAAAACTTGTATAATCTTCCTTTGCCCTCCAGGGTTGCTTCCAATCTCTTCCTCTTCTTCTATTTCTCTGTTTTCCCCCACCCCCTTTTAAATTTTCTGTCCTAAAGGTAAAGTCACCATATTGAGGCCTTATTTACTATATACAATTTTTTGGTTTGTTTTAGATTTTTTTGTATAACCCCAGATATAGTTCATATAGTTAAAGGTGGCAAATTAATAGTTACCACAATGTGTCATTCTCTAGGCTGTGATTGATGCTATTGTGATTGCTGATTGTGGTACTTTAGCCGAGATGACATAATTATTCTAATCAGTTGTTCTTCCTGGTATACTAAGACTGAGATTGCCTGAGGATCATAAACCATACTGCAGGCCAGTGCCAGAGAACCAAGGGCTAAGCCAAATGGGAAGCAACTTCTCATCCCCAGTAAACTGAAGCGGTAAGATCTTGCAACAGACTCAGAACTCAAAAGCCAGCTATACCTGGAAGACATCTATGAGAAGTAGTCATTCCTTAAGGGTTCTAAATACTAGCAATAAAACTACCTGCCATAAGAAATTTACAAGCATCAACCCAGGAATTAAACTAAAAAGAAAGATATAAATATACATATAGATATGCAGAATATATATATATATATACGTATATATATATATATATATGTATATATGTATATATATCACAAGCAAGATACAACCACAGACTTCCAGCTCACCAAAGGCAAACTGAAGGGGCAATGAGGTGGAAAAATTTGAAAACCACCTATCTGGACTCTCTGAAGTGGTAACAGCAGATATAACAAGGTATATGAGTAAAGCTCTAGAAAAAAATCAAATCAGAAATAATTTCTCAGATAACTACAGTGATGATGACCATAATAAAAGACATGGTTACTGGCTCTAGAGCAGGTACAGATAAAAAAAAGAGGAGTTTAAGAAAGTGCTGAAAACCATAAATGTCCAACATAGAGAAGAAATGGAAACCATAAAACAGATTCAAACAGGTATCCAGAAGATTAAAAATTCCATTGACAGTATCCACAGAAGAATCAGCCAATGTGAGGACAGAACATCAGATACAGAAGATAGGACTGCAGTGAGTGATTATGAAAAGACAGATTTCTTAAAACTAGTAAGGGAGGGATGGGGATGTAGCTCAGCAGCACAAGTGCCTCCCTGGCAAGTGCAGGGAGTTTAATTCCTAGTACCAAGAAGAAGAAGAAGAAAAAAAACCCAGCAAGGGACCATGAAAAGGGACCAACAGCTGCTGATGCAAATAAGAATAACAAGGTTGACTGGAGTCAATGAAAAAGCAGGTGAGTGCAAACAACATAAAAAGTCTGTTCACAGAAGTAATGGCAGAAAACATCTCGAGTATGGAAAAAGAATCAGACATTCAGATAAGTGAAGCATACAGAACTTCAACTTACCTTGATAAAAAATTCACACCAAGGAATATAACAGTCAAGAGTCCAGAAATTCAACATAAGAACAGAATATTAAAAACTATTAGAGAAAAGAAACAAGTCACCTATAAAGGAAAGTCCATCAGAACCACAGCTGACTTCTCAACATAAACCCTCAACTCAGGGAGAGCTTGGAGTGATGTACTTCAAGCCCTAAAGGAAAGTAGCCTCCAACGTACATCAAGGTACCCCCCAAAATTATGTCTCAAAGTAGATGGAAAAGTAAGATACTTCCATGACAAAGAACACCTGAGGAAATTCATGAACACCAAACCAGCACTCCAAAATGTTCTGAAGGACGTGCTAGAAAGAGATAACAAGGACTACAACTCCATGAACCCCAACAGAAGGAATTCACCAGGCAAGACAAACAATTCAACAGAGGAGGAAAACATGGGGTCGCCAACAACAGGAAAATAACATGACAAGGATAAGCCAATACATATCAGTTGTAACTATCAATGTTAATGGTCTCAATTCACAACTTGAAAGAAACAGACTGGCAGAATGGATCAAGAAACAAGATCCAACAGTATGCTGCATACAAGAAACACACTTAATTCAAAAAAATTCATAGACTGAAAGTCAAAGGATGGAAAACAACACTCCATGTGATAGGAACCCAGAAAAAAGCAGGGGTAGCTATTCTATTTGCAGGCAAAGTGAATCTCAAGCCAAGACTGATTAAGAGAAGCAAAGAAGATCACTATATCTGTGTAAATGGAACAAACCAAGAGGAAGAGATAACAATCATAAATATGCAACAAGTACCAGTGCACCCAACCATATAAGTAAATATTAACAGACATGAAAAATCAAGTAAGTACTAACAAAATTGTATTGGGGGATCTCAATACCCCACTGTCACAAATAGATCAACTAGACAAAAAGTCAATAATGAAATATTACAACTGAACCAAAATTTTGAACAAATGGATTTAGCAGATGTCTACAGAGTGGTTCACCCCACAACATCAGAATGCACATTCTCCTCAGCTACACATGGGACAGTCTCCAAATTAGATCACATACTAGCTCACAGAACATGCTTAAATAAATAAAAAGAAACTGAAATTATCCCATGCATATTATCAGACCATAGTGCAATGAAATTGGAAATCACTGGCAAAAGAAACCACAAAAACTTCACAAACACATGGAAATTAAATAACACCCTCTTGAACAACCAATGGTTCACAAATGAAATTAAAGACAAAATTAGACAGTTTCTACAATTAAATGATAATACCTATAAAATATAGCAGAACTTATGGGATGTAGTGAAAGCAGTCTTATGAGGGAAATTTATAGCAGTCAATACCCACATGAAAACAGAAATTTCAAATAAACAACTTAATGTTGAACCTCAAACTTCTAGAAAAAGAAGAGCAGTTCAAGCTCGAAGTTCATATAACGGAGGAAATTATAAAGATCAGAGCAGCAATTAATGCAATGGAGACTAAGAAAACAGCACAAAGAAGTAACGAATCAAACAGTTGTTTCTTTAAAAGATCAAATAAAATCAACAAACCCTTAGCCAACCTTATCCAAAAAAAAGAAAAAAAAGAAAAGAAAAAGAAAAGAAAGAAAGAAAGGAAAGAAAGGACTCAAATCCACACATCGAGGAATGAAAAGGGTGAAATCACAAAGAACCTTGCAGATATCCAGAAGATCATCTATACCTACTTTGAGAACTTGTTGGTTGTTTTGTTTTGTTTTGTTTTGTTTTGTTTTGTTTTGTTTGGAACCAGGGATCAAACTCACACCCTTGTGCCTGCCAGGCAGGGGCTTACGCCACTGAGCTAAATTCCTGGCCCTATTTTTTGAGACAGGGTCTCACTATGCAGTTCAGGCTGGCCTTGAACTCACTTTATAGCCCAGGCTGGTCTGGAACTCAAAATGATCCTCCTGCGTCATGAGATACATATGAATTACCAACGCCAAATCAAGAAGACATAAAAATCCTAAATAAACCAATATCAATAATGAAATAAAAAATGAACTAAAAACCTACCAACAAAGAAAAGCCAAGGCCCTGATAGATTCACTGCTGAATTCTACAAGAAATTAAGAGAAGACCTAACACCACTACTTCTCAAACTCTTTAAAGAAATTGAAAGGGAAAAATACTGCCAAATTCATTCCTGAAACCAATCATTACCCTGATACCAAAACTAGGAAGGAGCCAGTCAACAAAAGAGAATTACAGGCCAATCTCTCTAATGAACACAGACACAAAAATCCTCAGTGAGATACTGGCAAACAGAATGCAGCAAATCATCAAGAAGATTATACATCATGACCAAATTGGAGTCATCCCATGGATGCAGGGATGGTTCAACATATATAAATCAATAAAAGTAATACCACCAAATTAACAGAGCCAAGGACAAAAACCATATGATCAACTTGATAGAAGAAGAAAATTTTTTTACAAAGTCCAACACCCATTCATGATAAAAACCCTACAAAAAATTGGACTAGGAGGTCTTTATGCCAATCTTATAAAAGTCATCTATGGCAAATCAACAGACAACATCATACTAAATGGACAAAAACTGAAAGCTTTCACTCTAAAATCAGAAACAAGACAAGAATGTCCACTGTCACCACTCTTATTCAATATAGTTCTGGAAACATTAGCCAGAGCAATCAGACAAGAGAAAGAAATAAAAGGAATAAGGATAGGAAAGAAAGGAGTTAAATTATCATTATTTGCTGATGACATGATACTCTACATAGAAGACCCAAAAACTCCACCAAAACACTTCTAGATTTAATAACCAAATTTAGTAGCACAGCTGGATACAAAGTCAACACTCCAAAATCAATAGCCTTACTGTATATGAATAACAAACTCACTGAGAGAGAAACCAAGGAAACAAAACATGTAGGAATCAAACTAACAAAGGGTGTAAAATACCTCTACATTGAGAAGTACGGTACTCTGAAAAATGACATCAAGGAGGATATCTGAAAATGGAAATATATTCCTTGTTCTTGGGTAGGATGAACCAATATAGTGAAAATGGTCATATTACCAAAATTGTTATACAGACTTAATGCAATCTTGATCAAAATACCAGTAGCACACATCACAGAATTAGAGAAAACAATTATAAAATTCATTTGGAACCAGAAGAGACCTAAAATGGCAAAATCAATTCTGGGCAACAAGGCAAGGTAGGGGGCATCACAATCCCTGACTTGAAATTATACCACAAAACTATAGTGATAAAAACAGTATTGCACAGGCAAAACAAACAAACCAACACAAACCCATGGATCAGTGGAGCATATTAGAAGAAGCAGAAACAACTCCAAATACATTCAGTTACCTTCTCTCTGACAAAGGAGACAAACACCTTTACTGGAAGAAAGATAGCCTCTGTAATAAATGGTGCTAGAAAAACTGGCTTTCCATATGCCAAAGATTAAAACTAGACCCATATGTTTCACCATGTACTAAACTAAAATTGAAATGGATCAAAGACCTAAATATTATTTTTTGGGTGCTGAGAATCAAACTCAGGACCTCATGCTTGCCAGGTAGGCGCTGTGCCACTGAGTCATTTTCCCAGTCCCAAAATCTAAACACTAAAACAGAAACACTAAGCATGCTGGAAGAGAGAATAGGTGGAACTCTTGAAGACATTGGTGTAGGCAAAGACTTTTTGAACAAAACCTCAACCACAGGAAATATCACAAAGAATCCACAACTGGGATCTCATCTTATTTAAAAGCTTTTGCCCAGGAAAAGAAACCACCAACAGAATTAAGAGAGATCTCGTATGTGGGAAAAATTTTGGCAGCTATTCCTCAGATAAAGAGCTAATATTTAGAAAATACAGAGAACTCAAAAAAATCAGACGCCCGAATGTAAAGACCCAATCCAAAACATGGGCATTTAAAATAGACACTTCTCAGATGAAGAAGTAGAATCCTCTAAAGGGAGCCATTGAAACTGGAGGTTGATTACACGTGTGGGGCTAAAGAAAGCCAGTCCTGGAAACACAGAGAGCCCAGAACAACTGTTCCAGTAAACAAACTCTTCTGGCTCCAAGAAGGCCAGGGGCCCAGGCCAACCAGGCAAACAAGTTGCTGGGCAGTGGGGTTGAAATTGACAGCATCCTTCTGAGTGTATAAATAAGTGTGCTACCGTGGTTGAGCAGTTCCTGTCCTCCCCTCAGGAGAGAGGGCTCCACCTGACCTCAGCTTTGGTGTCGTTAGTGTCTCATCTTCTCGTGGTCCTTCACGCCAGGACCCTCAAGGAGCCACATAGGTCTCAGCATTCCACAAAAAACACATGAAAAAGTGTTCAGCATCACGGGTCATTCAAGAGATGCAAATTAGAACAATGCTGAGATTCCATCTCACCCCAGAAAGGATGGCTATTATCAAAAAATCAACCAGTAACAAATGCTGGTGGGGCTGTGGGGCAAAGGGACCCTTCTCCATGGTTGATGGGCATACAGACTGGTGCAGCCACTTTGGAATTCACTGTAGAAATTCTTCAAAAGACTAAAACTGGAGGTTCCATGTGACTTGGCTATGTCCCTTCTTGGTGTCTTCCTAAAAGATTTAAAAGCATCATATCACAGTGATACATGCACACCCATATTTGTAGCAGCACAGTTTGTAACAGCCAAATCTTGACAACAGTCCAAATGCTCATCAACTGTGGGTTTTTTATACAATGGAATGCTACTCTGCTATAAAGAAGGATGGGCTTGAGACATTTCTAGCTGAATGGTTGCACCTGAGACCATACTCAAGTGAAACAAGTCAGACACACATGTGTAAATACTGCATTGTTTCTCTGGTGTGAGAAGCTGAAGTGTAAGTAAGGACCAAAATGTATAATAGATATTGTGAAACAGGAAGAAAATGTTCAAATGGGAAGGGGAAAAGAAAGGGGGTCAGAAGAAAGGGGAAAAGGAAAGAAGGGACAAGAAAAAAGGATAGAAGAATAAATAGAAACAAAGCTTTTGTGAATAAGGAGGGGAAGAGGGGTTGAAGTGGGTGGGGAATGGGGGAAAGGCAGCAAGATGCAGCATGTACTGGTGCAAAGTGCTACGATGAATGTCATCATTATGTGCATCTAAAATGCACAAATATAATTTTAAAAAAGAAAGGTGAAATACTGGAACTCTAAAAAAAATCAGAAGTAAACCTTCTGCCCAATGTCTTAGGCTGTTCTCTGTTGCTGACCTGCGGCGACTGAGGCTAGGACGCTCCCTGAGAGCGGAGGTGGTTTTGTGCTCGTGGTTCCAGAGCTGGACCTCTGAGAGGCGCTGCCCCGCTGGGCCTCGTCGATGTGGTGGGTGGAGCAAGACACCCTCTCCCCCTGGGCCTCTGCTCCTCGGTGGAGTGGGGAACAGACTCCAGCTCAGCTTCTCAGAGGCAGCTGAGGGTGGGCATATTGGAGCCCTGCTGTCATGGTATTTGATGCGTCCCAGGGTCTCTGAGCTCAGCCCCACTTGGAGCCTGTTTTGGTTTAGATCCAAAATGTCCCCCAAAAGTCTGGTGGGTTAGGGGTGGGGCGTTGGGAGGCTGACCAGAACGGAGGGCTGCTACACACACTGGTGGGCCGGTCCAGGGATAAATGAATGTCTGGGTGTGGCCTTAGGAGATGGGGCCTGGTTGGAAGGCACCGAGGCTGTGGCTGTGGAGGCAAGACCCCTTCCCTAGCTCCTCCTTCTTTGCCCACCTCCTGGCTGCCATGAGGCGAGAAGCATTCCCCTACCACACTCTTACGCCATGATGTTCCTGCCTGGGAGCCAGCGACTGATAGCCCTGAACCTCTGCTCCTTCAAATTGCGGTGCTGGGAATTGTGTCCGGCAGCAGGAAAGCTGACCGATGCAGTCACAGGTCAGAATGACCTCCGGTGCCAGCTGGGGACAGGAGATGCCACCCACATGGAGTGCTGGCTCCAGTCTCTGATCAGCACCTTCTGATGGTGGGACACTGGAGGGCACTTTCCCTGATGCCCAGAGGGGATGCCTGCCCTGGTGAGGAGGGGCAGCCTGGGTCCCATCCCCAGCCCCGCCTGACACGAGCTGCTCTGGGCAGACGGCCCTCTGACCTCGGTTTCCCCATGTGTAAACCGGAGAGCCTTTTAGCGCCACCACCTCTGAAGTCCTTTCCATCTCTGGAGGTCCAGCAAAGGGACTCCAGAGCTGCCTCCCCGAAGGTAACGCAGTGTGCAGGGTGTGATTCAGCCTCATGGCCAGGAGATGACACTGCAAAATGAAATTGGCAGCAGAGGTGGCTGGAATCGAATCTTTTCTCGGATCTTGGCAGGAGAGAGGCTGACCTTGGAGGAGGCATTGGGGTTGAACTCCCGTTTCACTTGCTCCTCAGGCGGAAGTGTGAGGGTGGCCGCTTCGGGGCCGATGACGAGGAGGTTTGAGGCGCTCTCTCCGGGTCACACTGCAAAAGGCCGAGCCATGGTCTGCAGGGCTGAGGACAGGGCTCCTTGAGGCCAGCATAGAGCACCCGGGACCCCGCTTCTGACCTGGGATTTATGTTTTGCCCCTTCCCACATGGACCTGGCAAGGCCGGGGGCCCTGCTTCCCCGCCCCCCACCCCGGGCTCTCAGGGACCTGTGGTCCCAGCCAGACCAGCAAGGACCAGCTTCCTGTCAGCCTCGTGGCTGCCTCTGGGCCACCTGTGGAGCCTCGGGACTCCAGCAGCTCCCAAGGGACAGTGTCCCTGAGGGACACTGTGTCTCACAAGAGGTCAGGCAGAGTCTGAGACCTCAGCACACTGCTCTGCCCGCATGCAGCAGCTCAGGGCAGCGGGGAGGGGCCCCTAGGGCTTCTAGCCTGTCTTAGTCCATTTCCCATTGCTGTAACTGACAACTGCGGCTGGGTTAATTATCAAGGTTCTAGGGCTGCGGCTCCAGAGGCTGAAGTCCAAGAGCTGGGTAAGGCTGACCTACTGCGACCCACGGAGGAGCCACTGCTGCAGGCTTAGGCCGCTCTCCATTCCGGGGTCGCACCCACAAACATCATCATTCTCTTGCTTTGGGGACCTGAGTGTCTCGGGAACCAGCAGGAGGGTGGGGCCTGGGAGGGGTCTGGGGGGCTCCTTGAACACACGCCTCTGCCCCCGCCCTCCCCAAGTCAGGAGAGGCCTCCGGCTCTGCACTCCTGGGGAAGGAGAAATTCCCACCTGCTTCCCTCCAGCAGGAGGCTCCCGCCAGGAAGCGAGAGGCTGTAGGCGGGAGGGCCAAGCTGGGGTGGGGCTGATGGGTGTGGAGCTGGCGTGTGCCCCAGGGACGACTCCCCACTCCCAAATGAGGCTCCACCCCCTGCCACCCCAGCTTCAGAGCTCAGCAGCGGCCTCGGAGCTGTGGTCCGGCCTTAAGCTCAGGGAGCCATGGAGGCTGACCAGGGCAGGGGCAGCACCAGGAGAGCCAGGGCAAAGCTGGGGGCCGTTCAGTGTGCAGCCGGGTCCCTGCGCCAGGAGGGCCTCAGCGGGGACCCCACTTGACAGGCCATCCAGCTGCCGAGAGGGTGAAGGAGTGGGGTGCGAGTCAGGGGCCCTGGGAGCGTCGGGGTCAAGAAGACCAGGGTGGCACAGCCAGGTCAGTGGGGACCGGAGGCTCAAGGACCCCACAGGTGTTCCCCAGTCTCCCAGCAGGGCTCCGGGCCCACCCAGGGCACCTGGGCCGCCCTCCAGTCAGTGCAGACTTGGGGTCGGACACTGCCCTCCTGCCCTCCGCTCCCCGGCAGTAGGTCACTGCCCCCGTGCTCAGAGAGGACGCACCAGCCTCCCGGTCTCAGCCATTCTGCAGGCTCCGTGCCCCTATCTGTGGCCAAATCGCCCTGGGAAGGGCTGGGGTGGGCCCGGGTCTGCCCTGGACCTTTCTGTAGCCCCTCCTCCACCCGGTGCATCCCACCTGATCACATTAGCCCGCAGGGAGGTCCCTGTGTCTGGGGTGGGGGTGGGGGTGCGGTGTGGCCGCCGGTGGCCGCTGGGTGTCGCTGTTTCCCCCGGAGATGGCTCCCGCCCCAGGCCAGAGGCTCCTGCCTTCCGAGGATGGGCTCCAGCACAAGCATCGAGCCAAGTGACCTCCGACCTCAGGCTCCAACGCTGAACCCCTGCCCTGTGGGTGCTCAGGGAGCCCTGGTTTCCCTGCCCACTGTAGATGTGGGTGTCACCAGATGCTTGCCTCCAGAGGCCCCTGTCCTCTAGGCGGAGCATCCTGGGACCCTCCAGGGACGAGGACAGGACAGGCCGCCAGCCAGGAACAGGGTCAGGCAAGGACGGTGCTGCTGGGCACTGCCAAGCCCGCCAGGCAGGTCGGCCCTGGAGATCAGGGGCCTCGGGCTGCTCAAGCCCGCAGAACCCTAAATGCCAGGCGCTGGGGATCCCACCCTCCGGGTACCAGAGCAGAAGCAGGCAGGGCGGAGACAGGGAAGCGGGAGGGGGGCCTGCCTAGGGTGCGCCCCGCCCACACACAGAAGCCATCCCTGGGGGAGGGACAGGCCCGGGGGATACGTCCCTCTGGGGTCCCAGGGCTGACAAGGACTCAGGATAGGGGAGCATGCAGGGCCCGGAGGAGGCCGCCCCAGCGGCCCGGGCAGGCCATGCCCCCACCTACCTCTCCACGGCGGGACACCTGCGCCCGGCTGGGCGGGTCGGAGTCACAGACTGGGACGAGTCCTGAGGGCTGCGTGTCCCGGGCAGTGACAGATAAAGTGCACGGCGGGCGTTCCCGTTCTGTCCGAGGGCTCCACTCGCTGGGCCCCCAGACCCTCACCTCACAGGAAAGGGAAGCCGGCGGCGGGGACTGAATCACCCGGCGCCTGTGCTGGGACGCCGGAACAGTCCCCAGCACCAGCTGCCAGGGAGAAGAGGGGAGGGCGGCCGGAAAGGAGGCCCGAACCAAACCCTGCGGGAGGCGGGTGCGCGCCTGGCGGCCCTGAGCACACCGCTCGGCCTGGGAGCAGACAGCGGCGGGCGGCAGACCCCTCGCCAGCTTCTCAGCATCCTAAGTGCGTCCGGGGCCCCGCGTACCCTCCTTGGCGCTGGTGCCCTGCCGTCCCTGGCCAGGGACTTTCCTCTCCCCCCGTCCTGCTGCTGGAGCCTGAGACCGAGGCCTCTCTGCGGCCTTGCGTGTCCTGATCGCTTCGTGCCACGCCCACCTGCCGGACCCTGTTTAACCTCGATCGCCCCTCGATCGCACTCTGAGGGCTTGGGGCTCCCCCAGGAGCCTGCTGGGTGACAGACTCAGCCCAGAGCCCCGCCAGGCTCAGCTCCACCCCACGCCCTCGGCGAAGTCCGCCGCTGTGTGACGCTGCCCGGCTCTGGGTGCCCAGGCCTGGCCTCCGGGCTCTGCCTCCCCAGTGAGGCCGGGACGCGGCTTTCCAGCCTGGCCACCGTGTGCTCCCCGGAGCCCCAGCATCCGTCACGTCCATCTGTCCGGGCCGGCGGGCTGGTGCCGTGAGCCTGGACGCCTCTGCCCGCCATTCAGAACTGTTTATTCCCCTCAGAGAGGCTCGGCAATGAACGCCAGAGAAGAACAAGACGAGGAAGAAGCAAGGCGCTGGCCCCTCATGCAGGACGTGACGGAAACGAGCCGGAAGTTGTCCGCACCGCGACTGTAAACGGGGGCCTAATCAAGAATGAATTAGCATTCAGGAGGCTGAACCAGGGTGATCTCTGAGAGATCTAGCCCAGCAGAGGGAAATGAAAACGGCTTACTCAGGGCTGAGGGCAATCAGTTTGCCGGGTTTAAGACAGGACAACTGCACCTGCCTGTGGGGCCCCCGGGGAGACCCACTGGGCAAAACGGCCCAGGGGCAGCCGGGCCCCACGCTGCCAGCCTCTCTCACATGCCTAACAAATGTGCCCTGAGACCTCTGGGGTGGGCGGAGGGAGGGGCCCGCACCCCCAGGAGGCAGAGCCAGCCGACAGGACAAGCAGGTGGGGCCGAGTCACTCAGGTCCTGGGTCGGCGTCCACCGCTGGGGGCTCAGGTGCGCGTGGGGCGAGGAGCAGAGCTGGGAAAGCGAGTCTCTGGACGGCTGCGGGGAGCAGAGCGCGCTCCCCATCATGCCCGCCCGGGGGCGCCGAGGAGGTGCCGCGTCCGCTGAGGCCGGGTCGGGAGACTTGCGCCCCCCTGAGTCGGTGCGGCCGAAGCGCGTGTGCTCTCGGGAGCCTTGGGCGTTAGGAAGGAACAGAGGTCACGCAGGAAAGGATGGCACGGAGGAGACGACCGGCCTCGGCCCGGAGTGAGCAGGGGGGTCCTGCAGAGAGGGCGCCACGCCGACAGAGGTCCGGGGCGGGGGTCCAGGCGGGCACCACGGTGCCGGACACCCTGAGCGAGCGTGCCGGGGTGGAGCCCACACTGCGATGAGCGTCGCCCGGGTGGCCTGCTCAGCAGCAGCCCTGGGACGAGAGACAGCTGCGTCCCCCGGTGCCGTGCAGACCCCACAGCAGCTCAGTGTTGGGGCGAGGGAGGGATGGAGGGCCCCACCTTGCAGAAGCCACGAGTCCGCCTACCCAGCCCTGGGCAGGGAGGACACGGACCCCGTGGTGACCTCTCCCCAGGAAAATGGTGCCGAAGGCTCCAGGTCCCAGCCAAGGCCCCCGGGGCTGGCCTTCTGACGAGCCTGCAGGTGCGTTTTGAGTGGCCGCGAATGTTGCACTGCTCTGGATCCGATCTCGGCCTGTGGGGTGCCTGGGTGCGTTTGCTCAGTGGCTGCGGGGGTGTGCGGAGGAGAATGTTTGGGGCTGCTGGACTTGGGGTGAGCGGGTGTGGGCCCCGGGCCAGCCTCGGCTGGGGTTTGGGTCCGCACGTTGGGGCTGAGGACCAGAAGACCCCCCGGCACTGCCCGCCTCGAGGAGCGCCCAGCGGCTCCCTGGCGAGTGTTACAGACAGGAGGTGTGCTGGAGAAGGCCGCGCGTGGGCAGCAGGCAGGGGGCACCCACCTGAGCCGCCAGCGGCCCCCTGGGGGAGTGGAGGCCCCTGCGGACCGCCCTGAGGCCCAGGAGGGCGGACGTCACCTGCGCCCTGCTGGGGGCCGTTGGCAGTGGCCGAGGCTCCCAATCCCTCCGCGCCCCACCCATCTGCGCCCCGCCTGCCGCCAGCTTCCGGCGCCTCTCGGGTGCTACCTGGGTGCTCCCAGAGGGAGGTCCCGCCAGGCCAGGGAGGCCGTAAACACGGTGTGACAACAGGAGGGCGTCCGAGGTCATCCGGAGATTCAGACGTCCAAACAGTGGGGACGAGCAGGGGGACTGAGGGACCAGAGCCCAGGACCTGTGTCCGGCGAGGGAGCACTGCGGGCAGAGGGCACAGAGCCTCTGTCAGGTGGTGCGTGGGGGGCGGGGACGGCTCAGGAGGCCCGGGAGCTGGCGGAGGACAAGGTCCAGGAGAGCTGGGTTCTGGCTCAGCAGAGCGTGAAGGCAGGGGGGCCCAGAGTGGGGGGTGCTTCGGGGGCCCTGTGTCCCCACCCAAGGGCACAGCGCAGGAGTGGGTCACGCAGGGCCGGCGGGGCAGGGACCTGACTCTGGAGGCTGGAGGGCTGGGGGAGACCCTGGTGCCTGTCCGCGCTGTGTCCCAGCGGGGGGCAGCCGCCCTGAGCCCAGGAGGAGATAAGTGCACTGCTGGACAGGTCCACGGTCCACACCTGGCCCGCACCTGGCAGGCTGCTGCCCCCCAGGGGCCAGGCTCCTGGCCCAGGGAGCTTGGGCCATGTGACTCTGCCCACTGGTGTCCCCAGGCATTCGCCCCTGTTAGGGTTAACTCCAGGCCCAAGGCCCTGGGGCACAGAGGAACCAGGGACATGCTTCCTCCCAGCGCCTCGGGTCCCAGTGTGTCCCAGTGGGCTGGGTGGGCATGCCAGTGTGGGCGTGTGTGTGTCAGTGCATCAGTGCGAGCGTGAGTGAGCGCGTGACCACGTGAGCGTGCACTACAATGAGTTATTGTGTGTGACTTCGTGTGCGTGCCAGTGGAGGTCCATACACACCGTGCACGCACACTAACAACAGGGAGCCCCCAGCTCCGCCTGGGTCAGCGCCCTGCACGCCGGCACACACCGGGCCGCTCCTGCTCCAGGGAGCCCCCAGCTCCGCCAGGGTCAGCACCCTGCACACCTGCACACACCCTGCCGCTCCTGCTCCAGGGAGCCCCTGGCTCTGCCTGGGTCAGCACCCTGCACGCCCACACACACCCGGCTGCTCCTGCTTGTTTTATTGGCACCCGGCCACAGCTCCTGGACTGCGCCGGTGGCCACCCAGACTGGGCACGAGCTTGCTCGCTGACCCGCTGTGGCGAGTTTTCAGACCCCTGACTAAGCAGGATCCACTTGGCTGGGTGCCCTGAGGCTGCAGGGGCCGATCTGCTGCTCCAGGCCGAGTCTCTCTGGACTCAGAGCCCCCCGCCCACCAGAGTCCAACTCCCAGGCTGCCGGTCTTGAGAGCAGGACAAAGAGTGATAAAGGTTCAAGTAAGAGTGACGGAGGCATGAGACGGGACAGCAGCAGCGCATCGATTAACCCGCCCCTGTGACCTGCGCAGGCCAGCTGGGGGATGTTCCAGGCACTGGCCAAGGCCAGTCCTGCCCTGGGGCCCCAGGTGGCAGGCTGGGCACGGACCATGGCCTCCCACCAACTGCGAGTGGCGCCGCCAGAGGCCCTGCTCAAGCCGCTCTGGGTCCCCAGCCGGCTCCTACTGGGCCCTGGCCCCTCCAACCTGGCTCCCCGTGTCCAGGCGGCCGGCGGGCTGCAGATGATCGGGCATATGCACAAGGAGATGATCCAGGTAGCAGCTGCCTCCCGGGGTCAGTCTGCAAGCCCCCTCCTGCCCACACCGGGAGGGCAGAGCCACAGCGCGACCCGTGTGCCCCCGCCCCAGGTCATGGACGAGATCAAGCAAGGCATCCAGTATGTCTTCCAGACCAGGAACCCCCTCACGCTGGCTGTCAGCGGCTCTGGACACTGCGCCCTGGAGGTGGCCCTGTTCAACCTCCTGGAGCCGGGGGACTCCTTCCTGGTCGGGGCCAACGGCGTGTGGGGGTGGCGGGCTGCGGACATCGGGGAGCGAATCGGTAAGGGTGGGCCACACGGGCAGCCATGGACCCGGGGTGGGGGGCAGCAGTGCAGTGGGGCCCCTGGTCCCCAGATTTGGGGTGCTGTGGGCAGACCGTGGCCCCCTGGTCTGAGCCCCTGCAGCCCTGCAGTCCCTGGGTGCTGCTCTGCTCTGTGACAGGATGGGGTTTCGGGGCCAAATCCTCCCCAGCCTCAGCGACAGCCTTCTTTCTGGGCCCCTGCCGGAATGGCCACACTCCCCAGCAAGGCTCTCCAAGAGGCTGTGGAGACTGGCAGCGGACAGCGGGCCCAGGACAGGCCGAGTCCTGGCTCCCCGAGAAGGGTCTGGACAGTTCCGGAGGGTGCCGGCCCCTCCCGGTCCCTGCCAGTCCAGGCACGCAGTGTTCAAAGGGAGCCAGGGCTGGGCTGTGGCAAGGGCCAGGGGGACACAGCCTAGCCAAGCTGTCCCCTGCATCCCAGGCTGGGAGGCACGCAGGACGCAGGGCTCTGAGAGGGGGCAGGTGGGGCTGATCCTGGCCCCGCGCCCTCGGCCACCCCTTTGTCCCCCTCTGGGGCACCAGACACTGGGCTCCCCATGAGTGGCCATGGGCATGGGGCACCTGGGGGCTGCCTGCGGGGTGCTCACTGATCCCCTGATGGGACGCCCAGCTCCCTGGGCTCTGGGGGGCCCACTCTGCTTGCCCTGTGGCCCAGCCCTGAGTGCCTGGGCCCTGGTCCCCAGAGCCGTGCCTGCCTTGGGGGCTGCTCACTGCCGCCTCCACACTGCAGGAGCCCGTGTGCACCCCATGATCAAAGAGCCTGGAGGCTACTACACGCTGCAGGAGGTGGAGGAGGTAGGAGGCGCGTGAACCAGGGCTGGGAGAGGGAGGTGCTGGCACCAGGGCCAAGGGGCTGGGGCAGCGGCCGGCCCTCTGCCCGTTCTGATGACCAGGGCCGGCCTCAGGAGACACACCCCTGAGAACAGGTGGGAAGCCTGGTGCTGCCTGGCAGGGAAACTGAGTCAGGACTGTCCTGTGGGTAGGAGGCCGAGTCTGGGGACCGGGAGGCGGGACCTGCGCCTGACCCCCGGCCTCCAGCGCTGTGTGCCTCCTGCCGGCCAGGCCGGTCGTGACCCAGGCTGTGGACCTGGCAGCGGCCCACAGAGGGGCAGCAGCTGGGGCCTGATTTCCTGGGCCCAAAGTCCTCTTTGCCCAGATCACCAGGCCAGTGGAGGGAGGGAGGGGTGTGGGGGTGACCCTGTCCCACAGGACACCCATGGACTCTGTCCACAGCCCTCCCCTCTGCCCTCAGGGGCTGGCCCAGCACAAGCCGGTGCTGCTGTTCCTGACCCAGGGGGAGTCCTCCACCGGGGTGCTGCAGCCCCTGGACGGCTACGGGGAGCTGTGCCACAGGTGGGCGGTCCCCGAGCCTGGTGGGGGTGCCGTGGGCACTGGAGTCCCTCTTGCCCAGGGTAGCAGGTGGCCCAGCCACCCCTGCCCAGTCAGTCTCCCCACCCTACCTAAGCGCCTCTTGGACCCTCCGTGCACCATCTGGGGGGAATCTAGCTGACTCATCCCACTGAGGACAGCCCAGGGGCTGCAGCAGGAGCAAGGGCCCTGTGGCAGGATGTGCACGACTGTGGAGGGCTGGTGCCACCCACAGCCTGCACCCCTGGACCCCCTCCCCTCCCACTTCCGGCCTCCCCAACCTGCACCCCGCCCAAGAATAAAACTCACGACCCTAAGCCAGACTCAGCAGAAGCTGCAGTGCTGGCATGGACACAGCCGTGTCCCCGAAAGCCTGGGGTGTGGAGGTGGCCTCGTGGCTGCCTGGACTCTGTCCTCTCCTCCCTGTGCCTCCAGCCAGGCAGCCGGGATGGGCAGCCCCTCAGGTCCACGCCCACGGGGACCCTGACACCCCCGGCAGCCCCGCCCACAGTCCCTGCAGGTGCCCCGGCCTGCTTCACCCCCGCCCTCTGCCCCACATCCCCTCCAGGTACCACTGCCTGCTGCTGGTGGACGCCGTGGCGTCCCTGGGCGGGGTCCCCATCTTCATGGACCAGCAAGGTGCGAGTGCGCCCCACAGCCATCACCCACCTCTCTGGCTCGGGCTGTCGCCCTGGCTGGCGGTGCCAGCCCCTAGCTGGGCACACACATTCGGTCTCCTTTGCTGTAACTAAGTGACTGAAGCCGATGACCCTGTGCCCCTGTCAGCCCCTCCAGGCCCACCTTTTCCAGGGCCCCCAACTCGGGAGCCCTGGGGACACAGATGGCACTGGGGCGGGACCAGCTCCTGGGGGCGTTGGGAAGGCCGGGGGGAGCTATGGGAGGGTGAGGAGGGGCCCCGTCCACCCTGCGCAGGGCTGGCAGCACTGTCCCCAGGTGCCCCACGCTGACCCGAGGGGACGCTTCTCAGGGGCTCTGGTGAGCCTGAGATTGGAACCCAGGACCCGGTCCTGCTCCTCACCCTGCCCCACTGGACACAGCATGGGGCTGGGCGGGGCCAAACCTGAGCGGAGCCGGTGCCTCCCTAGGCATTGACGTCCTGTATTCCGGCTCCCAGAAGGTCCTCAATGGCCCCCCGGGCACCTCCCTCCTCTCCTTCAGCGACAGGGCCAAGTGAGTGCCCCACAGTCCTGCCTGGGGCCAGCCTGGTCCAGCCTGGGCCATGGTCTGACCAGAGCAGCCCTCCTTGCGTTGTGCCCGCTGCCGACCACCTCACACCCTGGTCCGCACCTGAGCCGGACCTGGTCCCAGGCAGCGGGCTCAGCGGGTGGTCACCATCCGGCCACAGCTGGGCCATGGTGGGGGGGTCAGTGGGACCTGGGGACTTGGGGTGGAGTCGGGACCGCTGCACAGGACACCAGGGATCAGGCACCCAGGGGCTGCAGGGCCTGCGGGGACAGGGTCCTACCTGGAGCCAGGGAGCCCCGCTGTACCCGCCCTCCAGACGGCGGACACAGTTGACGTTTCCAGGGGCGCGGTGTCTGAGTCCGGAGGCCATGCGGCAGGGTGGGGCGGGGGCAGCAGCTGAGGGCCGCCGCCCAGGAGGGGCCTCGGGGGGCCCCCTCATCCGGGTAGGTTGGAGCTGCTGTGCAGCACCCCTCAGGTCTTTGAGCGAGCGTGGGAGGGGGCGGGGAGATCAGGAGGCTGGAGACCCCACCCACTAGGTCTCTCGGGGCCCTGTCGGGGGAAGGCCCTGCCCACCTCTGGGACACAGGGCAGCCCCCGGGTCTCTCCCACCAGGCACAAGGTCTACTCGCGCAAGACGAAGCCCGTCTCCTTCCTCACGGACATCACACTGCTGGCCAACCTCTGGGGCTGTGACGACAAGCCCAGGATGTGAGGGCCGGGCCGGGCAGGGCCGGGGCTGGGGCACTGGGGTAGGTGACCTCGTGGCTCAGCGTGACAGTGTGACATCGCTGTCCTTCGCACAGCCGTGGACCCCCGCCTTCCCCCTGTGCTCCCATCGATGAGGGCCCTGGGTCTCACCACCGTGGAGGCCCCGTCCGCCTTTCCATGAGCGCTGTCCCCCAGGGGCTGAAGTGCTGCCCCTGCTAATCCGCCCCTCCGGGGCCTCAGTTTACCCAATCAGAAGGAGAGGGGAACCAGGGGCTCTGTGAGCCACCTTGGCCATACCCCCTTGTGCTACACCCAAGGCCGGGTGTGCTGGGCCCTCAGCGAGGAGGTGGCAGCCACTTCCGGGTCCCTCCCGTCCTGCTGTCCTCCACCCTCTCTGCGGAGCCGCCACCCCGACAGCTCTGGGCCGGTGCTGGCTAGGGGCTCCTCTGCGGGGCCAGTGCTGGGCTGGGGCATGAGCTGGGCCTCCGCCGCCACAGGTACCATCACACCACGCCCGTCATCGGCCTGTTCAGCTTGAGGGAGAGCCTGGCACTCATCGCGGAGCAGGTGAGTACAGGGCCGGCGGTGGCGCCGTCCCGCTGCTCAGAGAGGGGCCTGGGATGGGGCAGAGACAAGGGCACTGCCCGAGGGGGCTCACTGTGTGCAGGGCGTGTAGCCAGCCGTGGCCAGGCAGGGAGCACAGGGCCCGGGGCGGGGGACAGCCGGGGTGGAGGGGACAGGGGTGGGCGTGACTCCCAGAGATCCTGAGCTGCTGGGGAGACGGAGCCGGGCACCGCGGGCAGGGCCACAGGGCTGGCAGCAGCTGGCTGGGCCACGGTCAGAGCTGGGCAGCCCACGGCTGTGGTGCGTCGGTCAGGTGCCTCTGGCCTTGTCATAAGAGGACATCCTGTGGACACCACAGGGCCAGCGTGGGGACAGCAGGAAGGTCCAGCTGGCTTTCTGCAGCTGTCTCACGCAGGAGGCGTTGGCCGCCACTCCCAAGCCTGCTGCCCCACCGTGGCAGCACACGTGTGTGGCAGGGGCGGGTGGCACTCCTGGGGCACGTGTGGCTCCCAGGGTGGCCAGAGCCAGCCCGAGGAAGCTGGGTGTGACCAAGGTGGTGACCCCAAGCTGAGTCACTGTCAGGACACAGAAGGCCACGCGTGGCTGCAGGCCACCAGCTCTGCAGGACACAGGACAGGACAGGTGGCCGAAACGCTGCCCACTTTCCTCTGGGTCCTGCTGTCCCGAGAAGGGCCACTGCCAGCCACCAGCCCCGAGGTTAGGAGGACCCGGAAGGCGCCTGCTGTGGCCGCTGTTTCCCCCCTGTGTCCCCTCGTCAGGCTGCTGCCGCACGGCAGATTAGGGACGTGGTGTCCGTGTGCTGGCGGTCACCCACGCTGTGCGTTTGTCCCTGGGGGCTGAGGGCCAGGCCTGAGCTGGGAAGGGAAGGAAGAGGCCAGAGGGAAGGGCGATGGGGAGTCACGGGCCCCGCGGGCTCCGCTAGATTTCTGATATTGGAGTTCATGGTGCGGGAAAGCCAGGAGCCGTGGTGGTCCGTGGACAGCAGCCACTGATGGGCGAGGCAGGGCCTGGGGCCACCGAGAGGCTTGGGGTGGCAGGAGCGGGGGGACGAGCTCTTCGAGGTTGCGGGAGCCAGGACTGGAAGGACCGCCCTGGTGGGAAGTGAGCCTGCTGGGACCCAGCCCGCCCCTCCCCGGACCCTCCGTCTCCTCGCGGGCTGTGCCCTCCTCCCTCTGCCCTTCTGGGCCCACACTGTGCCCCCGCTCTAGGCAGCCTCCCCCCACGCCGGCCACAGCCCCAGACGGGGCTGCTGCACGCACCCATTCCCTGCCCGGTCGGCGTCCCCTCTCCCCACAGGGCCTGGAGAGCAGCTGGCGGCGGCACCGTGAGGCCATGGCGCACCTGCACAGCTGTCTGCAGGGCCTGGGCCTGCAGCTGTTCGTGCGGGACCCGGTGAGGAGGGGCGGGGCTGAGCGACGTGTCCGCACCACGGCAGCGCACAGCACGCAGGGACGGACGGCCTTCCTGGGGCACAGGCAGCTCCCGGGTGGGGACAGCGCCGATGGTGGTGGCCACGTGCCCTGAGGGGGCGTGACCTGCCCCAGGCAGCGGCTGCAGGGTCCCTGAGCCTTTAGGTGCTCCAGCACGCGTCCAGGAGCCCTGTGGCCACCCCACTGTGCGGAGCAGTCAGGCTGGGGCAGGTGCCTGGGTGGCGGCCATCGTGAGGGACAGGCAGGGCATGTGGCCACGCGGCTGAGTGTCACACTTCCCACAGGCCGGCCGTCTGCCCACGGTCACCACTGTGGCCGTGCCCGCAGGCTACCACTGGAGGGACATTGTGGACTACGTCATGGACTCCTTCGGCATCGAGATCTCGGGCGGGCTGGGCCCCTCCCTGGGGAAGGTGAGGGGCCCCGCACTGCCAGGCCCTGCTCTGAGGCCCACGTGCCCCAGTCCACATCGGCATCAAAGGCCCAGGCCAGCAGGGCCAGCCCTGGGGACGTCCCTGCCCGAGAGCGCGTGTGCTGGGTGCGACGCAGTGCGCAGCCCCTTCCCCTGGGGAGTCCCCGGGACGGCCTTTCCCACCCACTCGGAGTGGGCTTCCTCCTGTCCCCACGGACCCTGGGAAACCTCAGGCCTGCGTCTGGCAGACTGCCAGGCCAGTCGTGCTGAGCGCCCTTGCCTGACCACCGCGCCGGCCCCTTCTCCAGCTCTGCACCTGTGGGGGCAGCGCTGGCCGGGCCACCCGGCTCCCTGATGCCTGCCCACCCGTGCCCACCAGGTGCTGCGGATCGGCCTGATGGGCTGCAATGCCAGCCGGGAGAACGTGGACCGCCTGGCCGAGGCCCTGAAGGAGGCCCTGCAGCGCTGCCCCCGCAGCAGGCTGTGACGCGGCCACCGAGGTCCGGGCTGGGCCGCAGAGGGGCTGCAGGCCGTTTGTTGCCAGGCTGAGGGCGGGGCCGCTGGGGAAGGGTTTGCTGGGCTTTCCGGAGCCACGGTCCCCGGCCTCGGGCCTCTGGGGACGTTCAATAAAACACTGGCCAGTATCTGTCCTGCGGTGGATCCTGGCAGGACCCCGACTGCCCTTGGCACCCCGTGTCCTGGAGCCTTCACCCACCTCGGGCTGGATGTCACGCCCTCATGGGGCCCCTCAGGTCACCCCCAGGACGCCCACTCACACGGACAAGGACCTCAGCACCCAGCCAGGCTCACGCCTGCTCTGCTTGGTCCCTTGGGCCTTTTTTTTGGGGGGGATACCAGGGATCAAACTCACGACCTTGCGCTTACCAAGCAGTTGCTTGTGCCTCTGAGCTATATCCCCGGCCCAGTCCTTTGACCTTTGACCCCACCCTTGCCTCTGGTCCCATGACCTACCCAGCACCACTGAGGCCGAGCCCACGAGCCCGGGTCCTCTGTTCCCCAGAACCCTCAAGAGGAAGGCAGGACAGGGGCCCCCTGGTCCAGGCAGGTCCCCAGTGAGGATGGGGCTTGGCCTGGCTCTGTTGCTGTCCCCAGTGAGGTAGGGTTCGGGCCCTGGGCACCCAGTGGCCCTGAGAGCAGACGTGGCCACGCGGGGGCTGACCCCATGTGCAGAGCCACGCCGTCTCCGTGGGTCCCCACCAGCAGTCTCGGAGGCAGAGTGCAAGCGCGTCTCCTCGTCTGAGAGCTCACAGCTGAAGGCACACTTCGGGCGTGGTGTCCCTGTGTCCCCAGAGCTGGGCGGCCGGCAGTGCTTGGCCCTCTGGTGAAAGTGTGGGGAGGGGGCTGGAAGCCGGGGCAGAGATCCCCCCACTCTGATCCATCCCGCACCCCCACAGACAGCTTTGCGGGTGTGCGGCTTATTCTCTCCTGGGTCCAGGCTGGTCGCCGTGCGTCTTTGACCCCCGTGCCTGCCGCGGGGCTGGTTTGTCTTGTTGCTGAGCGTGGCCCCTTCTGGGGTGGCAGGTCGCTGGGGTACAGGGGTTCAGGGGGGTCCCTGGGGAACAGGGCTGTGAGGACCCCGCCTGGCCCAAGGCTGTGCACCCTCGGGAATCTCGGTAGTGACAGAGTAGGATTTTGGGGTCAGAGCACGGCTCCACTTACGCGCCCTTCCCCAAGAGCTGTGGTGCCACCTCCGCCACTCCCGGCCCCTCCGTCCTCCCAGGTGTGGAGCCGAGTCTCCCGCCGGGTGTGGGCGTGGCTGCTGGCCCTCCCGTCCCTCCCTCCACTTGGATGTCGGGTGTGGGCGTGGCTGCTGGCCCTCCCCGTCCCTCCCTCCACGCAGATGTCGGGTGCGGGCGTGGCTGCTGGCCCTCCCGTCCCTCCCTCTGTGCGGATGTTGCTCTGAGGCCGCTTGCGTTTTCATCTTTCTGGGGCTCCGTCTCGCTGGTCTGCGCCTCCCGGCTGCGGTCAGGTGCCAGCCGCCTCCAGCTCCTGCGTGTTTCCTGCAGTCTGCGGCTCCTCCACATCTCTTCTGACGGGGTCTCCACAGCACAGACGCGTGGGGCAGTGGAGACACCGCCCTTTTCTCTCTTGATCTGTGCCACTGGTCTTTCTGACACCGAGGTCACGAGCGCTGGGGACCATCTGTGCCGAGCAGGCAGGGCCAGGTCCCCTGGAATCCACAGTGAGACCCAGATGTCGGCGTGGTTTACGAAGCGGACCCTGCTGACCCGGCACTGACCGCTGCCCCGCGCCTGTGGGTGGCCGCACCACGGCCACAGCTCCTGCTGCCCTCAGCCCCGAGGTCTTTTGCTGTCCCTCGCAGAGACACTTCCTGCCCTGGATCCCTGAACGTTCCTGCAGTCTGGGGCTCATCTGCCCATCTCTCCAGACGAGCCTGCTGTGACGTCAGTAGAAGCTGCCAAGTCTGGATCAGGTCAGAGACAGTGGAAATCATCAAAAGAGTAGAAATTCTGATTTATGAGCCTTAATCCAGGCGTTTTTAAATTACTTACATGAGTTTTCCTTGTTTTCAGTATAGTGGTCTCGCACTGGGCGTTCGCTAGACTTATTACTATGCAGTGAACCTTTTTGATTGTGGACTTCCTATTTTTTAATTTGTCAGTGTCCGCGTGTGGTCCACAGGGTTGCAGCCCTCGGGAGGGGTCGGCGTGCGGGCTCACACATCGCAATCCTGTTCATCCCTTTCGCCTGCCCACCCTGCGACTCTCTGTCCCCTTCCCCTCTGAGAAATATCCGCTTCCCTACTTCCTTTTATTTATCTTGTATTTTGTTCTTTATTTATCTTTTTGAGACAGAGTCTTGCTATGCAGTTCAGCTGGCCTTGGGCTCACTTTGTAGTTCAGGCTGGTCTCAAACTCGCAATGATCCTCCTGCCTCAGCCTCCTGAGACTTGGGATTACAGGTGTGAGCTCTTTTGCTCTTTAGACCACTAAATTTTTCATATAAGGTAAAAGATATTTACGCTGTGTGTCTGACTTTTTTCACTTAACTTTATGGTCTCAAGGTGCCTCCATTTCCCTACAAATGACTCAAGTTTATCTCTCTCTAGGCATTTTAAACATTTTGTTTCCTAATGTGTATCTGGAGTACGCTGAGTCATTGTTCAACCTCGGCTTTGCGTCACAAGGCCTTTGCTGACTCCTTGGTCTGGTTCGTGACCGGTGGGCCTTCCGCTTCCTCTTCCCAAAGCCCCCGCCTTTGTTTCTCCTTTCTCACCGCACTGGCGGCGGGTGCCAGGAATGCCAGTGGCGCTGGAGCAGTGAGCGGAAGCTCACGGTCCCGGAGGAGGGCACAGGTCCCGGGGCCCCTGGGGTCCGCTGCGGGTGCCCGGCGGAGGCCGCGCTGTCGGGCTCAGCGAGTCCCCAGGTGCGCACCAGGAGGGTCAGCCGCGCGGCTGTGTCGTCTGCAGAGCGCCGCTCGCAGCCCTCCTTGTCTGGGGCTGTTTCCCCACGGACCGCTTACTTCCGGTCATGTGCGCGTCAGGTTTGGGGGACGAGGTTACGCTGGCCTCATGAAATAACTGGGCACTATTTCCCAGTCAAATTTCTCCACAGTGCAGACTGAAGTGTTTGACAAAAGCCTAGGAGTTTTCCTAGCAGAAAGAATTGTTTAAAGCAGGCGTGGTGGTGCATGCTTGTGATCTCAGCACTCTAGAGGCTGAGGCAGGAGGATTGCTGCAAGTTCAAGGCCAGCCTGAGCTTCGTAGTGAGCTCAAGACCACCCTGGACTACAAAGCAAGACCCTGTCTCAAAAATTTTTTACAAATTAAAAAGAAAGAAGGACTTTTTTTAACGAGTCCACAATTTGTAATAGGTGCGTCTCTGGCCTTTCCCCTCGTGCCTGTTCTGATCCCTTGTGCCGCCCGGGTCCGTCCCGTTTTCGTGGAGGTTATCAGTGCTGTGCCATGCGGCTCACGATGCCCCTTCGCTTCCTCGTGTGTGCAGGGAGAGGCCCCGTGTGCTGTCTCCAGGCGAAACATGAAAAGGAGCAAATTAAGAAACTGAAGAAGCCAAGTAAAAGGGATAATAAAATTAGCATTCAGGAGAGAACAAGTAATGGAAAAAAGCCGTGTGGTGGACACTGGCTTTCTAAGCAGACCCCAGCACGCCTCGTCGGGCAGAGGGGAAGAGAGGCCGCCGCACCGGGCGTGGAGGAGGGAGGTGCTGGAGAGGCCGGCTTGCCCAGGAGCCAACTCCCTGTATTTAATCACCAGGGAGTGGCCTCGCACAAGCCGGACAAGCCCCCCAAGCTGGTCCTTGAAGACTCAGTTTTCCCACCAGGGTCACACAGTGGGTCACCCCAGGTCCCAGGAGGCACACGCCCCTCCATCCCAGGCCCTCCGCTGGGGGACGTGGCCACTGCCCCTGAGGTC
The DNA here is from genome assembly GCA_004363535.1 of Dasyprocta punctata. NCBI lineage: Eukaryota > Metazoa > Chordata > Mammalia > Rodentia > Dasyproctidae > Dasyprocta > Dasyprocta punctata. Next base: position 163,050 of record RJWM01001025.1, read on the forward strand.
TCCACTGCCCAGCGCTGTCAGACTGTCCCCGCCGTCCCCTGGACAGCCTGCTGCCTCCCCGGGGACCCAGTGCCTCCGCCACCGCGCTCCAGGAGAAGCCCAGCCTCTGTGGCCCGGCTGTCCAAGCTGCCCAGGCCCTTGGTCTTCCAGAAGATGCGCTGCATGGCTGCGATGCGGTCCGAATCCTGGATGGTGAAGACCTGGAACTGCGGGCGGGGGTGAGGGTCACAGACATGGGCCGGCTGCGCTGCTCACCCCAAGCCCTGGGCTCCGCCTCAGGGGCTCCACCTGGGGGACCCTCACACACAGGGGCCCTGGCGCGGCCGACAGAGGAGCCCGCTCAGCTGCCTCGCTCCCGGGAGGTGTCTCCCCCCACCCGTCCCCCTCCCCGCCGCCCTCCTCCAGCCAGGCCCTTCCTGCTGCGGCCGCTGACCACGCGTGAGAGGGAGCCAGAGCGGGCTCTGCGGGGTGAGGGGCACCGGGCAGAGCAGTCAGGCACCCCTGAAAAGCAGGCCCTGGGGGCCGAGGGTGAGTGGAAATGGGGCCAGGGGCCCAGCAAGTCCGCATCCCAAGAGGAACGAGGCCCAGAGTGAGCAGCGGGCTCGTCTGGGGGAGCAGCCCGGACCCAGGCACCCCACGCCTGGCGGCCCTGTCCCCGAGCCGTCCTCCGGCTCTGTGCCTACCCTCCCGTGCCCCGGGCCCGTGGGTCCCCGGCCAGCCGGCCCACCTTGTCCAGTAGGACGTCGAAGTAGGCGGTGGACCAGTAGGCGGGGTCACTGGCCGGCAGCTGCAGCAGCGCCTTGACCCCGTGGCCCACGCGCGGTGGGGGGATGCGGCCCAGGTGGGTGGCGTGGATGCGCAGGGCGGCCTCGGGCTGGCGGGCGAAGCCCTCCACATGCTGGTAGACGCGGCCGAGGTCCAGGCCGCTGCCCCGCAGCAGGTCGCGCCCGGCGAGCAGGAAGTGCGGCAGCATCCGGGTGGCCAGGCAGCTCAGCAGCACCACCAGCACTCGGTACACGGCGCCCTGCAGCTCCGCCCAGTCCTCGGGCGCCGGGAAGAGCACGCAGGCCCACAGCAGCGCAGTCTGCAGCAGCGGGCAGCCGTCAGGCCTCCCCCGCTCTCCTGTGCCTCCGGCCCCACCCCAGCTGCCACCCCAGCCTAGCAGCTCTGGGGCACCCATCCCCTCTCTGATACTTCATTCTCACGGGGCCCCCTCTTCCTCCTTGCTCACCCCCAAGCTGGACCTCAGATCCTTGGGGGAGGCTCACTACACCCTCTGGGCTTCCTTCATGCCCTTCCATGGAGCTCCTACTCATCCTCTGAAGACCTATCCAAAGGGCCCATCCCTGTGACATCAGGGCTGTGCACCCCAGCGCCTCCTCCCTCCTGCCTTGAGGCCCCTCTCCTTCTGCCAGTCCCAGCACAGCCATCTTGGGGATCAGAATTACCCCTCCTGTACCCCACCTCAGGTGCAGGCCCAAGAGGGCAGCGAGTGGCCTGGGGGACACAGCTCTGGGCGGAGCCGAGGTCTGCAGACAGGTCAGGCCACCTCTCCTCAACACCTGGCAGGCAAGGCCCCACGCATGTCCACAGGGCACACACCAGGCGGGCCCAGCAGTGGCCCGCGCCCCCCACCGCCTGCCGGGTCCATGCCCGGCCTGGCCTCGCCTGCGTCTACAGTGTGCCTGTCCAGCAGCCAGGCCGGGCCCGGCCAGCTCCGCTCAGGGAGGACTCTGCCTGGAGGAGGCCCGGCTCTGTGTGGCTGCCCTGAGGTCTGACCCATGAGTGTCCCCAGGGGGCAGGGCTCAGAGGTCCCGACCCAGGAAGGGACACACCTGGGCGCCCCGCCCGGTGCCCGGGTCACTAACAAAGGCAGCCACGGTCCCCCCCACCTACCTTCAGGTGTTCGAAGGTCAGGCCTGGCTCACGGCCTCCGGCCCTCCAGACCTCGTGGTTGACCCGATCCAGGAGGGCGAGGCTGTCCAGGCGGTGGCCCCGGAGGGTGCCCAGCTCCCCTAGCAGCCGGGTGAGCAGGTAACCCGTGCAGGCCCTGGAAGCCAGAACACGTCAGGCCTGGTGCCCGGCCTGTCGCAGGAAGAACACCCACACTGGGGCTCCCGTGTCTGTGCGGGCAGTCTGCACCCCGCCCGAGAGGGCCGGGCCCTGCAGTTGGCATGGGGCTGTGCTGAGCTGCCGGCCCCCACCTTTCTCAGGGCATGGGTGCGAGCGAGCACCCCGCTGGCATAGACGCCCAGCAGGCTGTGGGACATGGAGCCCCCAGGTGGCCCATCCTTCGGCAGACAGGAAGGTCCTGGGACCCCACCTGCTTGGGCAGCGGCCCTGGTGCCTGGGAAGCTAGAGCCACCCTCATGGCCGCCAGGGGACAACCAGCAGGCTCAGGGTCCCCAGCTGTGCCCAGCTGTGAGCATTGCCCACCAGAGGCGCCCATGGGTGCCTGCTGGACTGGCCGGAGGCTGGCACCCACACTTCCTGTCCTGGCTGTCACCCACCCCAGCACTGAAAAGGCCGCTCTCAGCTATGCGCAGGAAATGCCTCGCTCGGTCTTCCATGGCAGGTGGGTGGCACCCTACAAGCCTGGCTGCTGCCCTGCCCTGCAGCTGGCGTGGGCAGGGGTCCCCACGGGGCTCCACGGAGCCACCAGATGAGGACCAAGCAGCTTACAGGTGTCATCCCTTACGAAAGGACCTGGGGGAGAAGCCAGTGCCACCCAGGCTAGTGTGCAGCTGGGCAGCCACCCAGCCCACCGCCATACCTGTTTGTGTCCAATCTGGGTGGGGCTTGGTCCCTGGGGTCTCCAGGGCACCCAACCACTGCCCTCCCACAGCCACCGACGGAGACGCAGGTGGCCCTCCTGAGGCCACAGGACCCTGAGGACAGAGACTGGGGGCCCCAAGGAGGCACCACCAGAGGCCAGGCAAACAGGAGGCGGGGCCCCCGGGAGCGGGAGCACAGCGGGGGAGGGCAGCCCGGCAGATGAGCAGCCTGGCACTCGCGTCTGACTGCACCCCCTTGGCACACGGAGCTGACAGCCTGGTACTGGGCCGGGTGAGGAGGGTCCCACCCAGCTGCCCTCAGGTCCCTGACCCCCCAGATCCCCATGGCCGCTGACCCACCCTGCCCAGGAGAGGACCCTGCCACCGCTGCGCATGGGGTGTCCAGCACCCTGCTGGAGGAAGCTGGGTGGACCCCAATTTCCCCAGAGGTGTCGGCCACCCTGTGAGACACAGAGGCCCTGGGCGGTGGTGGGCAGGGATCCGCAGTCACTGCGCGGGACGGGGAGCCTGGGAGGCCGCCCCTCCTCGCCCACTCCCCAGGACCCTGAGACCCGGGAGAGGTGCCTTCCATACCTCCAGTGCTGGGCGCTGGCAGGCACCAGGTCCACCCCGTGGCCCACCGTCCTTCGCAGGGCGCCCTCGGGGAAGCCGGCTGTGAGCCGGGCCCCGTGCAGGCCGGGTACATCACACCTCCTCCTCAGCGCAGGCACCACGGTGAAGCGGATCTTCCTCCAGCCGCTGGACACCAGCAGGGCCAGGCGGAGCTGCTCCTCCTGCAGGCTGGCGGCGCTCAGCGAACCTGCGGGGACAGCGGCAGGCCGGCTGCCAACCCTGGGCCCCTCTGCCTTCGGCCCTCGATGCCCAGACACCCTGAACCCCAGCCAACAGCTGGCCGTGCCACACGTGACAGCTCTGTGGGACGACTGTGAGTTCGGTGACTCCTTGGCACTGGAGTGGCAGCGCTTCCCTGTGGGGACCCCGCCTGCCGGCCTCCCCTCCATGCCCAGGACTGACTGACCGCCCGCCCTGCTGGACTCAGCCCCGTTCACCACCAGGTGGGGGCCAGGACAGCGCCGAGAATAAGGAGCAGCGCTGGACCAGGTTCTGCCCTGAGCTGGCGCCTGGAGCCGGGCACTGCAGGGCAGGCTGTGAACTCCTCGAGCCCACCGGGCCCTGCGTGGCCCCGGGCAGCCCCAGGCCTGCACCCCTAGCTGCGGGAGGTGAGGACGGGGCTCCGAGGCTGCCCTCCCAGGCCTGTCTGTGCCCTGGCACCTTCTCAGCATTCTGGAACAGCTGTGGTACCCCACATCCTGCCCCTGGGCCTGTGCACCCCTAGATGCCAGGGAATCTGCACTGGGGCTCCCAGGAGGGGACTGGTGAGGACGGTGAGGATGGACAGACGCGGTTGCCCAGCCTCAGCCGATGGCACGGAGCCCGCCAGGACCCCGCCTGACCACAGCCCGCCCCTCTTCTCCGCCCCAAGAGCCTCCCTGCGCTGGCTCGGGTCCGGGGACTGCTCTGTTCTTATATGGGAACGGGGGGGGGGGGCCTGGGCAGCAGAGGACCTAGGAGAGAGCAGTGTGCGGAAGGCCCCGCTTCCGGGCGGAGACGCCAGAGGGGCCTGGCTCCTACCCACACCCAGACCCGCCCTGCACCCCAAGCCCCGTCTCCCACACGCCCCTGCGCCCTGTGGACCGCACCTCCTGGCGGGGACTCTGCCTCAAGTCGCAGGACCCAGGACACTGACCCGGAGCCCAGACCCCCAGGGGCGTTTCTGGGCGCTGCGCACCCCATGCAGAGCGAATCAGTGTGCAGCGGGAGGGGGGCCAGTGGCTCTCGGGCCAGGCCCCCCACCACACGCCACCACCGCTCAGCACTGGGGCAGAGGCGGGGACCCAGGCCCATGGGTGGTCGTGACCCTCCAAAGTCCCCAGACGGGCGCCCTGGAGGAGCTCGAGGGGGTGGGGACGACGTCCTCACCATCCTGCCTGGGCCCCTCAGGATGGACCCCGCACCACCTCCCACAGGCCGCCCCGCCCCCGGGCCTCAGTTTCCCCTCGGTGATTGCCCCAGCCCTCTCAACTCAGTGTTCGCAATGCCCTAATCCTCAGCCACCCTGGGCGGCCCTGTCCCCTCACCTCTACGGGTCACACGTTCCTTCCGTCCAAGGACTGGCAGCTGGGCAGCCCCACCGCCCCAGCTGGTCGCACCGGTTCCAGGGTGGGGACGGCCTGCTCCCCGCCCAGCCAGCCCACATCGCCCTTGGCTGGTCAGGTGGGGAAGCCTGGCTGGGGTTTCTGCATGCCCGGCACAGCCGTGGGCGCCACGCAGGCCGGGTCTCTGCCTCCCGACCAGGGGCCTCCTGGTCATGTGAGGCGACCCCCATTGTCCAGAGCGGCCCAGAGCCCCTGCTCACCCCGAGCGGGGGGCGGGGCCAGGTCAGGAGCACAGCCAGGTCCTGCTGAGCTCCACAGCAATTAGGCCGGGAGATGACCCGACGAGATGGGCTGCAGGAGTCCCTGGGGCAGACACCTAATGACAGCCTCCGTCCCCGGGGGGTCAGTCCACCGCACAGACGCCCTCCGGGCAGGCTGCAGAGGAGCTGCCCGCGCAGCGTGGAGCCCGTCCAGAAGCCCCGGCCTTCTGGGTCCTACGCCCAACCTGCAGCCCGGCTCCGCTGTCACCACGTCCTCTGGCGGGAGGGAACGGGGGCTCCAGGGGCCGGCAGTCCCCGCAGGGGAGCTGGGCACCCCACTTCTCAGCCCCTGGGAGGACCAGGAGGACCCCGGGGAGGCGGCTCAAGAGAGCACAGCTGTGAAGAAGGGACCACTGTCACCACCACAGCCTGGCCGGGCCACCAGAAGTAGGACCTTCTGTTTCTGTCCCTAGTGCCTGGGCAGGACAACCGATGTCCTTGTCCTGACCCCAGGACGACGGGCTTCAAGGGCCCTGATGCCCAGCCCCCTGCACGGGCCCCACCCGGCTGAGACCCTGCTGAGGGGAACCGGCTGCCCCAGCCCCATGGGGGGCTGCCCACCCCACCATAGTCACCCCCGTCAGGTCAGCGAGACTCCAGGCGGAGACAGCGGCCGGGGCCCTGTGTGTCTGGAAGTGCCCAGCCCGGGGCCTATGTGGAGCTAGGACGCCAGTTAGCAGCTCGGCCACAAACCGGGACAGACCAAGGTACGCGGGAGCCCAAAACCTCTCTCTGCTCATGTGTGGGCCCAGGTGGGCACACACTCGCACACACAACCCGGTGCAGCGCGCCCGAGGCCGGAGCGGGGTTGTCTCTGAGCACCGTCACCACAAGCTGTGACCGGAACTAGAGCCAGTGGCCCAGAACTGGGCTAACGACCCTCGTGGAGCCGGTCAACCAGCAAAACAACACAGAGTCACATTCCCAGGCCTCAAAACAGGAACGTGCTGGAAGCATCACTCTCCAAAGCGGGGCGAAAGCAGCAGAGGGGGCCGCCGCATTTCCCTGGGGGGCCCGGGCCGAGGCCAGAGTGGGGTCTGCCCACACACGTGCCAACACATCCGCCGACCGTGCACACCACGGACACACGCACAGGAACACACGCGCGTGCACACACGCAGGCTCCGGGTGGCCCGGCTGCTACCTGGTGCGATGAGGCTGTGGTGCTTGCAGTGCACGATGGCGGCCACCAGCAGGTCCCTGAGGACACGCAGGACCTTGCTGGGCACGATGTAGCCACAGCACTTGCTGTTGCCCTCCGAGGAGGCACTGAAGACGTCCTCGGTCATCCACGGCTCCAGGCCCGTCGCTTCCCTGGGGATGCCCAGGCGGCAGAGCGCAGGGCCGTCCCCGGACTCCGAGGCCTCCAGCTCCTCGATCAGGAGCGCACTGGTGTCCACCCGCAGCAGCACCTGCATGTCCAGCGGGTCCTCAGAGGAGCGCAGGGCGAACTGGAAGGCCTCCAGGTGGTGGGAGTAGTCCACAAGGAAGCGGGGGTCCAGGGCGTGCACGCGCTCCAGCACGGTGAGCAGGACGTCCTCCGCGCGCTGGAAGTCCTGCACGCGGGACGCCTCCCGCGACCGGATGGCCTGCAGGTAGTGGTGCCACAGGGGCACCTTCACAGCCATGGCCAGACGGCCCTGGGGACCGTGGGGACGGGCGGAGCGGGCGGAGGGAGGCACCTGGCTGGGGGAGCAGCAGGGCAGCGGGGCGCAGCTCCAGAGCAGAACTCCAGAGCGACCGCGCTAGGCGCAGGTTAAATAACTGAACGGCAGCCAAGGCTTTGAAGTGGGGTGAGTCAGTCGCCAGCGATTAGGAATCTCCCGGGGCTGTCGGGGGCCGGGCCTGGCGACACCCTCCTGCCTCGCTCCCTCCCTGCACAGGCCCGGCGAGGGACTTGCATTCCCGGGGTTTCTCCCCCATCCCTTCCCAATAGCGGGTGTGGGGTCTCTGGAAATCAGGCCTCTCCTGTCCGGCCTCTCTGTGGGGCTGGCGGGGACACAGGTGCCCCCAGCTGCCTGGCCCCGTGCGGGGTTGTGGCCTCTCTCTACGGCAGTCACTACCCGCCCCCAGACACCTGTGCCTGTGGAAAGGCAGAAGGAGGGAGGTGCGTGTGAGCCTGCCCCTGACAGCTGTCGTCACCCACCTGGCCCCCCACCTGGCCCCCCACCTGGCACAGGAGCCTCCCCACTGACCCTTGGCCTTGACTGGCTGCGTGTAGGGGGCTCAGCATGCACGACAGTGACACCGTCCCTGCAGCCGCCAGGACGCGAGGGGGGCCGAGCAGTGGGACGGCCAAGCGCCCCCTGCAGCTTCGGGTCCCCGCCCCCCACCTCCAGGGCGAGGCGAGCACGGGCTCCCTCCAGCCTGGCCCAGGCCCGCCTGCTGGGGTTGCCCGGAGCCCCACGCTGCGTTGTCATGGTCTCCGTCTCCAAGGGACTCTGCAAGAGGACAGACGGGTCTCGCGCCCAGCCCGAGCCGCCTGCCGTGCTGGGAGTCTGGGCCACAGCAGCAGGGCTCGGCGGCATCGCCCGCTCTCCCAGCCTCACTCCTCACACCCTCAGCCCCTAACCTGGCCCGGGACTCAGCATCCCTGCCCCCAAACTCCCAGGGCGCTGGAGGACGCTGCCGCCCACTCCTCGCTCACCGGGCCCCGCAGCGTGGGCGTCCTCCCCCCAGACCGGGGGACATGGGCCCTCCCAGACCTCAGCTCGCATCTGAGCCCCCGAAGGGCCGGGCCACCTTGCCTCGGCCCCTCTGGCTGGCAGCAGAGCCACCATCAGCCCCGTGGCTGGACACAGTGGGCTGCCTCCGAGTGTCCTGGAGCCCGGCCAGCGCCTGCACCCAGCACAGACAGCACCAGGAAACGGTGGGCGAACAGAGTCCACAAGGACAGAAAGGACCGGGCTGCTGGCGAGGGACACAGTACTGTCCCGGCTGCCACACAGCCCCGGCCGTGATGGAGCCGCGCTCCAGAGGCTGAGGGTCCCGGCAGGGCCTCGGCGACATAGGCTGCCTGCGGGCTGTGCCCAGGTGCCGGGAGCCCAAGACCGAGGTGCTGGCGGCCGGGCCCCTCGGGCACCTCCTCGGCCCCGTGGCTTCGCCGTCCTTGGCAGAACCGCCGTCTCTGCCTCTGTCCTCACGAGGACCCCCGGGTGTGGCTGTGTCCCCTGCCTCTCCTGAGGAGGTCGGGCTGGCATTGAGGGCCACCAGACGGCCCCACAGTCCCCGTCACCTTCCTCAGTCTTGCGCATTGCAAGCGCCACTCACAGGGTCTGGGCACCAGGACGTGGCCCACACTTGGCCAGCCGCCATGGGCATCGCCACACGGTCACGGGTGGGGACCTCGGTGGCACTGCTGTCAGCCCTGCGCTCAAGAGCCCTGGGTCCCCCACGCGGCACTTCCTCTGCCAGGGCAGCTGGGCTGCGGGGTAGACGCGGAAAGGCGGCCTGAGGAGCGACACCCTCACCGTGGCCTGCGCACATCACCGCCCGAGTCCCGGCCAGAGCTGAGGGAGCTGCCTGGCATGGGCCTCGGGTGCCTCCGCGCCCCGGCAGAGTCAGGCAGACGCCGCCCCACCCAGCAAACAGACACTTGTCCTGGGGAGGCCCGAGTCCTGCTGGGACGGGGCCCAGGGTCTGGGGCGGAACAGCAGGGTCACCATGCCGGACGGGGCGGAAGGAGTTAGAACTGGCTTGCAGGGACCGTGACAACCTCGCTCCTCCATCTGGAACCCCAGCCCCGCGGGGCGTGGCCTCCGTATGCGCGAAGGAGAAGCAGAGGGAGACTGCAGGCTTCCCAGTGCCGGGCACTCCCGGGCGTGACGTCACCGCCAGCGCCCGCGTGGCCCGTGCCCCGGGGTGTGTGTGAGAACGCCAGAGCTGCGTGGGCCCCGTCTGCCGTCTGTGGGTTTGGGGTGAATTCCCACAGGAAAGACGGAGCCGGGGCGGGCTCAGGGGACCAATAGCCCTGCCCGGCTGCAGCCTCAGGACGGGGGGCCGGGGCGCCAGGGCCCAGGGCAGTGCTGGTCGCAGCCGGCAGCCAAGGGTGGGGCTGAGCGGGGCTGCCTCTCCAGGGAAGCCAGATGACCACAGCCAGCCAGGAAGGCCACTCCAGGGGAGGCAAGAACCCAGGAGAGAAAGTAATTAAATCATTGTGGGAGGATGACAAGGCCCCCTGTCCCGATGCTGACCCACTGATGACCGCCACGAGCTGAATTGCTGCCCGCCTGCTGCAGCCGGGAAGCCTTGGGCCAAGCAGTGAGAGCCACAGGGAGGACGAGGCCAGGCAGAGCCTCTGCGTGCCTCAGCTGGGCCGGGGGCAGCAGCTTCCGGTCACTTCCTGTCCTTACACAGCGGGATGGTGCAGCAGGCCCCGCCCAGTGTGGGGCTCGCGGTGACCCGGTGGCCACACCTCTCCTGGCCCCTCCAGCCAGGCCTGGGTACAGGCCAGCGGGAGTGGTACCCTGAGTGGCCAGGAGGAGCAGCGGCCAGGCCTGGGAGGAGGGGCAGCCCTGCCCCCAGCCACGGTGGCACCCAGCCTGGGCTCCATCAGAGATTTTCCCACCACGGTGGCACCAGGGGACACCTGCGGCTACCCCCTGCCCTGTAGCCACGGCTCCTGGGGAAGCTGCCTTCTCTGGTCACACTTTAGCTGTGTGCCAAGGGCCCCGGGGGTGAGAGGCTCCCGTTTCCCCCCAGGACACAGGACATAAGCCCTTTGCAGAGCCCAGGAGCTGAGCCACTGTGCTCCCGTCTGGTGCCCAGGGCTGTCCTAAGGGGACACTGCAGCCCGGCCTGCTGCTCAGCAAGTGACTGCTGCACACAGCCCCGGGGCTGCCCTCCCCGGTGCAGGGCCAGTGGGCGCAGGAGGGGAGAGCACAGCGTGAGGGGCGCAGGAGGCGCATGGAGGGTCACCGCGGGCCCTCAGGGTGACCCAGCGCTGCCTGGCCCAGGGCCTCCTGGTAGTGGATGCAGGAGAAGACTCAGCCCCATGCATGACAGGGTCTTTTGGCCTGGTTTTGGTGGTTGTGTCAGGGGTGGTTTTTATTGGTTTTTATTGTGGTAAATCAATAAAACATGAAATTTACCATTTCAGCTATTTTTAAGGGTGCAATTCCGTGGCATTAAGACTATCCAGTGGGACACTGCGGAGGGGTCACCCGTGGGACCTTTGCACAGCTCCAGAACTTGTTTGTCTTCCTTAATACACCTCTGGCCATCAAACACCGTCACCACCCCTCCCAGCCCCACGAGGGGCATCCAGCTTCCTGTCCCTGTGTGTCTGACCATCCGGCCTCCTGTCCCCGTGTGTCTGACCGTCCGGCCTCCCGTCCCCGTGTGTCTGACCATCCGGCCTCCCGTCCCCGTGTGTCTGACCGTCCGG